>SNQJ01S0055290.1:40681-85135 GCA_010110895.2 Picea sitchensis
AAGGGATAAGATATTAAATAAAGGGGATAAGGGGCATTAACGGGAAAGGATAAGAAGGTAATAAATGGGTTAGGTAGGGAGTAAATGAGGCGGGGAGTCGGTGAAGGAGGAATATGAAGGGGAAGGAGGTGGATGGGAGGTGATTCTACGGGGGGATGAGCGATTGATTTTGGGGGTTGGATTTGCAGAGAGGAGTGGAGTTTTGGGAGTGGGGATTGTATCAGTCAGGCACTGGGGTTGCTGGAGGTTTCAGGCACGGGGGCCAGGATATCCATATGATATCCTGGAGCTAGGAAGTTACCTAGTTGGCAGGGAGGAACTAGGTTTTGGGCAGTGTTTTATAGTGCAACAACGATCAAGAAAGTAAAGGACAAACAGAGGGTTATTAGCATCAGGTTTAGGTATTTAAAATTATGAAATTGTTTTTAATCTCTTATAAAAATTTATTATTATTGATAAATTTGTAGGCGAATGTGCTAAATTATAGAAATTTCTTGAATTTTACTACTATGTTGTAGAATTAATAGATGTTTAATTTAATTCGGCTCCTACACCACCTATGTAAGGTGGTTTTCCTTCTTGTCCAACCGTGTATTCTGATTCAATATATGGACCTCTTACATATTGAGGTTGACCTATTGGTCCCCCTACATATGGTGGTGGAAGGGAATATTGTGTTTGAATCTTGTGGTTTATGGATTGATAGGGCATAGTTCCTTGCAGAAGAATTCCTATCGAATTGGGTTGAGTCCACAAAGGGTTCACAACTCCTAGATATGGATGTCCATGATACTGAACAGTGGCAGTATGGATAGAAGGACTTGCAAGAGTGGTTTTCCCCCATGATGGTTGATGTTTAAACCATGTAGGTTTCCCCCCAGTGAAAAGTTTCCCTGCAACTGAAGGTTTCCCCCCAATTGAAGGTTGGCCTCCCATTGAAGATTGACCTCCAATGTTGGGAATACTATTTTTTTATGTGTGAGATGGAGGTTGATTATCTTGTGTAACCGTGGTTGTGTGAGTGACTTGACTACTGGTTATTTGACCTATGGGATGACCAAGTAAATAACTGGGCGTGTGCATGTGTGGAAAAAATGAAGCAAGAATATTACCCGACTCATGTGCAAGAGGAGATGAATGTGAAAGTGGTTGAGTCAGGGTCACCCAGGTCACCGATGTTTTCTGTAAATAATAAGCATTAGAATTATCAACTACGGGAGTTGTGGAAAAAGATGAATTCCCAAGTCCTTCAGGAAAACCAAAAATCAGTGGCTACATGCCAAAAGATGGCATAGTGGTGGAACCGGGCAATAAATAGTAAGAAGAAAAGGAATCAACATATAGCATACACGGTGGATCAAAGAGTGGTTGGCCAAGTGGATCAGTAAATGGAGGATTCACAAAATATGCAAGCTTTCTACAAAGTTTGGGATCGGTTCTTCAATGTGATGGCCACTTCCAGGAGCGACGCTCCCAGTTTCAGAAGTGTGATCTGTGATCACTTCTTCGTAAGAAATATTATGTTTTGGTTCTTGAGTGTTAGGTTCGATACCTTGTATATTTTGAAAAATACGATCCTAAGGCCAACTATGAAACACAAAGAAACACACTCTTATTAAAACTAAAGCAATCAACCAAGTTGTTAGCACTCTGTAAATTTGTTTGGTTGATAAAACAAATGATAGAGGTAACCTAGAAACCACTTTAGAGATGGGTACTAGCCTTCTCATCTCAGAGAGAGCTCTATCCTGTCACTTGGTATTTAATAAATGAGACTTATTTAACAAGCACTGGCTAGGTTTTGTTGTTTTGAAGGGTTTTTTATAATTTTGTTGTCAAGGAAGGGGAGGGACACTTAGGGCTATGGAGTCAAACTTATGAAATGAATGGAAGAAATGACTCATCAGTAGAACTCTCCAGAGGATAAAGGCTAAATGAGGTGATAAATTTGAGTTATAAATTGTAAATTTGCAGAGTGTAAGAACAAAGGAAAAACATATAACTATATCAGAGAATAAAATAAATGAATTCTGACTTTAGGAAGAACTTAAGACAGTTTAAATTTCTTAAGCCAAGAGAATCATGAGATAAATTTTGGGCCTTTAAATATCCAACTTAAAAAGAAGACAGTGAAGATGAAATCAAAAATATAGGAAATACATACAAAGAGCTGAGACAAAACTCAGACCATCACCATTAGACTCTTTTCATGGAAACTTCAAGGCATCTGCATGTGTATTCTATTCAGCTTTAGAAAACTACATTCAAGTTACAAATAGCTAAAATTGTTCCCTTGCACTTCTTCCAACCCCTAATACATTTGGAACTCCTAATATTTATACAAGATGAGTTCCTTTGGCTTGAAACCGATTACAATGATTAAAATGAAATGTTTCGGTTTTGAAACTGATTATAATAATTACAAGGGACAGTTTCGGTTTTGAAACCTATTACAATGATTAGAAAGAAAATGGTTCATGATCCATATGTTGGCTCCTCTGGCGTTTCAGTTTATTTCTTCACCACTTGTTCTGCTCTGCTCTTCCACGTGATATGCCATCTTCAGTGACATCTGGACATCATCTACTAGACCCTGGAAAACTGCATTTTTTCTTACCCAGCCGTATTATCTCCTTCCATTGCAAGTCAGAAGGGATATCATAATATTTCATTTCCTTTATCAAAATTTCTAGGTCAATGCAGGAAGCATATGACATGACTGACAATCCAAGATTGACTCCCTTGAACTAATTGAAAATTTCAAAGTCTATAATTAGATGCTCAACTAATGTAGTTAATTTCATATTTTCCTCCAGGGTTTCGAACTTGGAATGATCCATTCTACACTGAGTCAAACGAGCGTTGTATTCTTCCTTATCATACAATTTTCCTTTTCCATCCCAAAATGGTGGAAGGCCTTTGATAAACAATTCTGCAAACAAATCCTTGAACTCTTGCACACTTTTCTCCATCTGTGTTGCCTTGCTTTGGACTGATTTCAACAAGTTATGTTTATCAATAACCCTCCTAGCCCAGATAATTAATGTAGTTCTATATTTAACTCCAATAGTTTGAAGGTTTGCATTAGGAATGGAGTTGAGTATATTTCTGGCGTTTTGGGCCCATTCAGATGGTTTCTTTGCTAAAGTTTCATTCACAACCGTGCACTTTCTTATGGATGTGATGGATATATTATATTTATCATTAATGAAGTTCAAATATACTCTGAACTTGGCAGCTTCAGCAGCTATAGAGTCCCAAATGATATGCTTGGATCCTTGTAATAGGCCTTTGTCTCTTAACCTCATCTTCAATTTGTCTATTCTTTCTTGCAAGACCCCATTCTCCTTTTGAAATTTAGTTATTATTTCATCCTTTGCCTGCATCTCCTGCTTCAATTACTCTATGCTTCCTTTCATCCCTTTGATTTCTCCTTCTTTCAGGATAACTTGAGACATAGCCTGGACAAGTCCTTCAATGTTTGACCCAGCTTCTGCAGCAGGAGATACAACTACAACCCCTTTTAGCAATTTTTTCTGCTCTTGTGAACATTTCACCTTTTCTTGTTCTAACTGCAACACTCTATCCTTGTAGTCCAATGTATTTTGATGAAGTGTTTCCTTTTCATGTTCTAGAGAAACCAATTTATTTTTTTGTGGATGCTCTATGGCAGACATTTTCAATTTCTTCTTCAAAATTTGAATTAATTTGTCTTTCTCATCCAATGAGGATTTCAACCCTTAGGGGCCTTCAGATTCCATCCCCTTGACCTTATTTTTCCAATCTCTGATAGATTATTTTTCTTGCCTCAATTGTCCTTCCAATTTCATTGCATAAGATGACAGTTTTGAATTCTTCAAGCTTAACCTCAGGTAATCAGAATACAACATATCACTTGTATGCTTATGGCATTTGACCTTGTATGTAGCACTGATGTTGTCATATATTATCTTTATCTCAGAGACCTTGTCTTCATCTCCAAATGCAATGTTAAAGTTTCTCTTTTCAACATCCCTTACTGTGAATAGAGATGATTTATGATGAGAAATATTATCCACTTCAGGGACTAAATCCCTCATCTCACCCAGAGCTATGCTTCCCTTCTCAACATATTGTTTTTCCAAATCTTCTTTAGATTGATAAACTACCTCAAATGTTTTATCAAAGATGTGTTTCTTGTTGCTAAAGGTTCTTGAGCCACCTTCACTTTAGAGTATTCTTTCCTTTTCAACCTCTGCAGTGCTAGTACCACTTTCCACCATATCTAGGCTTACTTGTTCTCTGGGCTCTTCCTCTTTTAAATCCACTATCTGTGGAGACTATGTAATCTTCATATTTTTTGGGGCAGCTTTCTGATCACTGATGCACAGGGCCTCTGAACTGCTTCTCTTGTTGTAAACACTTATCCTAGGAACTTTGACTATCAATTTCTTAGAAGCTTGTTGTATTTGATTTTGTTGCAGGGTTGCCTCCACTTGTTGTGTTTGAGTTGGTTGCAAGATTGCTTCAATATCAACAAAGACTTCTAGATTTTCTAGTTTATCAAAACCCTCAACATGTTCATTCTCATAAGGGGCATGTTTGTTCATCAATATTCTCTTGGATATGATTTGGTGTGGATCATATCTTCTTCCCTGTAGCTATGCAAAACCAAAATTTTTAAGCTTTTCCTGAACTTGAGATAAACATGATATGAATTTGAAAATGAAGGGGCCAATGATAAAAGGGAACTTGAGGTTGGAGGCTTTATGAAACTTTAGGAAATGCTTTGTCTCAGATATAATTCTTTGCCTCATAAATTCAAGGGCAAAGATTCTAGGGGTCAGAAAAATAGGTAATAGATAAGGGGAGTCATGACAACCATAAACCCAGATTAGTCTTGAGTACATGAATAGTACCCAATCCCCCACTCTATTCTTTGGATTTCGCTGTAGATAGATACCCATGTCATCCAAAACTCTAGGTAGGATGGTATTGAAAATAAAACTGTAAACTCTAGACATGACTTCATTTATGAAGATAAGCAATGTAATCCTTTTACATTCAATTGATACAAATGTTTCTTTAGGAAATTCTCTCTTATTGGTTTCCAGGAAAATATTCAACAGATAGGTGTAATATCTCAAATGTCTTAGAGAGGAAAAATTCACTAGTTTTTTATGGATATTGTCATCCATGAATTGATCAAAACTGATACAGATTGACAGACCAAACTCTAACTTAAAAAAGGTCAAAATAAAACCGAGCATGACTTCAACTACATATTTTTCATTGTCTAGACCTAAAACTTGACTCAACATGGAGCAGACCCATTGGACTTCAATGACCATTATATTCAGATTCATCGGCAAAGACAGACCCATTGAAAAATTTTCAGGTTTGATAATTCTCTGTAAAAATAGATCTCGAATCTCTGATGAACATTCTCTATATACCCTAATTATCTTTTCTTCATTGAAAGGTTCATAAATTGTGGAAAAAGACTTTGGTATACCAAGGGGCTCTCGAATTGATAGACTATCTACCCTACACATGACCTCGAACCCTTGTTTATTCACAATGACTCTTTCTTCATGGGAATATTGTTCGGCGCACCAACCTATAAATTTGGGAAAAGGGAAAGCGATTTTGATAGAATAAGGGACTACAATGGCATGGATTGCTTCAAGGAATGGTATATTCCTTCGTGCTTTATCAGACAGGTTTCTTCTGGACACAGAGATAGGATAAATAGTGATTTTGGTATAAAAATGTCTAAATATCGGTCAATTAGGGCTTCTTCATTTGCCACGGGATCTTGTTTTTTTACTGAGGTTATGATAGGATCCATGGTTGTGATGAAAAAAACCTGGAAACGAGCAGAAATGGCATGTAGTTGATTTACTGTTGAGCTGCAGTTGAAATATTGTGGTCACGCCAAGGTTTTAACGGTCCAACATTCAAAATAAAATAAAATAAACGACCAACCTCCCTTTTATACTTTTCCTCTTTTCGATGGGATGAGAGTGGTTTGAGGAAACCCGATTTTCATCCTGAAATGCACCTGGTGGTGCCACATAGCCCCGAATGAAAACCATGGTTTAAATTTCGGGAGAGCTCTCCAAAATTAACCCCCACATAGATTCTCCCCTCTGAAATCATCCTCAACTGTTGATCTTGAGAGTTCACGATCCACGACACGTCGGGCACGATCATATTTTTTCTCCTTCCATATTTAGCCTCTCCCTGCCATATTTAGCCCCTTTCCTAGTTTATCAAGATTCCAAACTGGTTTAGCATCCCGCTAGATTCTGTAATCTCGATTTCACAAAAAACAAATTAATGGTGACTAACACAAGAAACAATCAGTTTAAGGATCTTCTAAAGATGGGATATCAATACACTAGGGAAGAAGTGAGAAGCAGTTACCCCGACCTCCACATAACTACCCTTCTCGGTGCAAGCAACCCTCACTTTTGTAGAATCACCCTCCAAGGGTATCGAGAGTGTGATACAATGTCTTCCCCAGGTACCATGAGAATCCCCCAATAGTCACCTATGTAGGTACCTAGGAAAGGCCACTAAGGTTATAAACTCTTAGTCATCCTACGGGGGGTTATAGTCAATAGTCGGGACCAAACGTATGGGCAAGATATCAAAATTTGAAGCTCTTCAAGAGAACTAAATACAAGTGGACCATTATGAGTCCAGAGGACCCCAAACGGATTTGGATTTCATGAAGCACTGAGACCAAATTAAATTAGTGGTTTCTCAAGAAAAACGCCCAATATATGATCTTTCCATTATTATTGGTTAATATTTGAAGGGGTAATCTTCGATTCTCTTCTGCACACGACCTTGTGTTTATCCCCTGTGTGAGAGGGAGTTCACGACTATTCTTATATGAAAGTTTGATTTATACGCTCTTTAGTGTTCTACAGTCTCTTTACTAGTCTTCGAAAATTTACTCACTTCACCTAGTCCAAAGACCCTAATCCTAAGCTATTTTTGGTGTGCTAAAAAAGAAATATATTCAAGTTGATTTTATTAGCACGTGGTTTATTTTAATGGCTTTTAAATCAAATGGTTCACGGAGATGAAACTGATGATGTGTAAGAGACTCGAATCCAAAGAATGCAAAAGAATGATATGCAGTTCTTTCATTTGATGAATTATATATATGGGAAGGAGAAGAGTTATATTCTTCTTAATCACAAGAAAACACTCAAAACAATGCAAATTTCAAACGTCCAAGAAAATGTTTCCGAAAACTGAAATCCACATGTAAAACTAGCTCTTTTTCCAAACATAAACCAAAGAAAACTTCCTAATGAATGCAAAATTTCTTCATTTGATTAAGTATGCAAGGAGATATGAAAAATTTTCACTTCTTAACTTTCATATGAAATCGATCTAAGTTTTATACAAAGAACTCTAAGGAAAAACAAAATCAAACAAAGTGCACTTAAATTTATGAGAACTAAAATAATCAAGTAAGAGATAACTTGTTCAAGAAAGAACTGAATCAAGGATTCTACAATCGACAAGCAGTCAAGGAATACAATAAAGTTCACAGAAGAATCCAAAAAATGATAGGGAGAAAGATAAATCACTCAAATGTCTTGACAAAACAAGAAACAAGAAAGAGAAATCCAAGCTAGGTTGTGGTAAGCATAAAGTCTAAAATCGTTCAAAGAGGAAATATTTAAAAAGTAACTTAAGACCAACAAACCTTTGCAGACGTTTTCAATCAGTCAGATAACCAGAAACTTTGCAAGACTCAAACCAAATCAAGAAAAAACAAGGCGAATCAATCTCACAATTTGTAAAAGGTTGCAAGCTCAAACGAGACAACAAAAAAAGTTATAAGAACCAAATCCTCAACCCAAACAAAGTCACAAGAAAAAGTACAAACTCTAGGAAAAATACCTCCAACAAAGGGCTAAGAAAAACAAGGAAAATTTCCTAGATATGCCCAAAACCAGAGAGGAGTGCTCCCTTAAAAAAAGAGACAGAGCCCTATAGTGCTCCCTAAGATACCAAAGAGGAGCATTGATCAGATAACCAGTGCTATGGTATCCACTTTGGGGGATCGCTAGTCCTGTAGATGCGCGAAAATGAGCATAAAAAGGAAAAAAATCAGTAGAGACTGGCTTGTTAACTATGACTATTTCTGGATAAAGCAGAGGGAAGAGGGAAGGATTAAAAAAAATTAATCAAACAAGACCAAACAAGGCAAAGGTTCAGACGATCCAAGGAAAGACAAGTCAATGTCCATCCCCGATGGAGTCACCAATTTTTGTTATAGAAATATTCCCCTGTAGACATGTGAATTTTCCCTTGGACTATAGACCCCTAATACCAAGATATAAAAACACAAGTGGATACTAACATCCCTCTGAATCTAGTTTAACCAGTCAGAAAGAGAGAGAGAGAGAGAGAGAGAGAGAGAAAGGGTGTGATGCACCTCATTTCAAATTTTGTCCTCACTGCTTCCAATTCAAGCGTGATCTCCAAACTCCTTTTCACAACTTGATACCTGCATTTCAATGGATAGAAAAGAGAAACAAAGAAATCCTACTCTACAATATTATATCAAACAAATTCATCTACAAATATCGAAAGAACAGTAGACAAGTTCATGCAATAATACACAAGCTTGAAGGAAATAGGCCAAGTATATTGAAATGAGAACCCAAAGAGAATACTTACAAACATGGATGATGATGCAACATTCCTCCAAGATCCCCTCGTCCAGCCCTTGCATGATGCTCCCAAGATCATAAGTTTGATATCTAAAATATTCTCTCTTCTCCATGGAAATCCCTCATTATATAGGATTTGGATATTTAACCACCATGGAGAATATCACTCACTATATCCACTAAAATGGGATCTCCAAGATTTTTAGGGAGAAAATATCTCTCAAGGATTTTAGGGAGAAAAAATCTCTCAAGGATTTTAGGGAGAAAAAATCTCTCAAGGATTTTAAGGAGGAAATATCTCTCAAGATACACCAAATTAGGATTCTGGTTTGAGAAAATATCTCAACCATCCATGAGATTCTTAACCTCTCCTTGAAAATAGGAAACTAAATGTGAGGTGGATTCTCACACTCAATTAATTTCCTTTTTATGAATATTAATAAATAATTCATGTGCACATAGTATTTTGACCTTCATATAATATATTTCTCCTCCACATTTATTAGGTAATATTGTTACATATGTTATTTGATGGTGTCAGTGTATGTGACACTTTTACGACAATTGAGACACTTAGGGTGAGGTACTTAAGTGTGGCATTTTGGTGTGTAACAATATCTGAGAAATGTTGAAGAAGTTTGGAATGATATATTTCAAACCAGTCAGTACTCCTATGCAAAAAAGTTGAAAGTTAAGTAAGGATGATGATTCCAAGGATGCATATTAGAGACAATATAGATCAATGATTGGTAGCTTACTTTATGTGACAACTTCTAGACCAAACGTGATGCAGGAAGTTGGGCATGTTGTAAGGTTTCAAGAAACACCAAAGGAATCACATGTTTTAGTAGTGAAGAGGATATTCAGATACCTCAAAGGCACAAAAGAGTTTGGATTATGGTATCCAAAAGGGAAGGATCTATCTCTTGTTGCCTACATAGATGTGGATTGGGTAGGTTGCATTGATGATAGAACAAGTATAAGTGAATCAAATTTATGCTTGGGTGAGTTTCGGGTATCATGTTTAATCAAGAAACAGTCATCAGTATATTTGTCCACAACATAGGAATAATACATTGTAGCAATGACAGGTTGTACTCAGGTTCTTTGGATGAAGCAGACTTTGTAGGATATGCAAGTAAAGTATGATGAGCCCATTTTAATACTTTGTAACAACACCAACGCCATCAGTATTTCAAATAATCCATTGATGCACTCTAATATGAAGGAGATTGCAATCAAGTATCACTTCTTATGGGAACAATCTACAAAGAAGAACATCAAGCTAGAGTATGTTGGGAGTATGATAGAAACTTGGAGTAGTTTCTTCCCCACAGTGATCCACTCAGCATCAATATTAACTAGACATGGGGAGAGAAACAAAAGTCTTGAAAAAGTCCAAGAAACAAAATTTTTGAATGATTTTCAGATATACATCAAAGAATTACATGAGGAAGCACCATAAAGAGTAAAATATGTAGAGTTAGCAGAGGCTTGTAGATAGGGGGAGCAACCCCGGATGAGGAGTACTATTTTCCATTGATGTCAAATGGGGAGAGATAAATATTAAGGCATGGAGAGGTAGAGGCATGCAGTCAGGGGGAGCAACAGTCACACGGGGAGCATGAGCATAAGGATTAACATGCCTAAGTGTTTCCATCAATGTCAAAGGGGGATATTGTTGGAAAATCGGTTCATTTGTTGTCATTGATTTCAACCCTTGGAGAGTGGTCTTGGAGAATGATTTCAACCCTCATATATTGATGCCAATCCTTGAAGAAATAACTTAGCATATTTTGGTAGCCTCGATAGTATAGTTTTGGTACTCGACATTGAATGAAGAATATGGAAATGAAGGATAGTGTAAATGCAAGCATGACCCTCACAAATGGATAGTACTTTTCATGCCATTTACAGTGATATATGGAACACCGCATAGTTCCTCATGGTTAGGGAGATACGGCTTTGTAAAGTTGGAAGCCTCGAAGAGTGGACAAGAATCCCCTAGTTTGTTATAATCTTGGTCAAAGGGGTAAATTTGTTGTAACAAGAAAACCCTAGAATCCATAAATTAAGGAGATGAGTTACCTAAAACAATTATATAAGAACCTGAAGGAGTCATTCATAAAAACACTCACACACTTATTCATTGATAATCTATCTTGTGATCTAGTGAATTGTTATGGTTTAGTGAATGGTTATAGTATATCTTGGAACTTTTGTGAATGCGACAGGAAGTCTGAGGCAACGAAGAAGGTGTGAAAAATGAGAGAAAGTTTCAGAGTTGCTGAAGGATAGGGTTTCTGAAAAAAACCCTAATTACTGAAATACTCATGGGTTTCACTATAGTTTTCAAGTGAGTCATCCCCGTGGGTCATCTAGTGTATGTCTAGCGAGGCACTAGTAAATTTTGGATAAATTCTAATCCCAGGTCCCTGAATTCTGAAACAAGTATACATGTCATCATTTTACAGGTTCAGGTCAGCTAAAGAAGTTCTGGTATGGTTATTAGCTTGTTTTAATGATTATATTTGCTTATGATGTTGTGAATGCTTGAGTCATTATTTGTGTGATGTTTGTCCTACTTGGACATGGTATATGTTGGATGGTTGGATAAGTGAGTTTCACTCTTATGTATGGTATAGTACTGATATGGTTCTTATATTTTACATATTTTAGCTACTTGTGCTTGGTTGAGGGATAAAATTGTTTATGGTGATGTATGCATGAGGGGAATTCATAGGTTGTTAGAGATGCTTCATTGATGGCATGGTACAAATATGCATAAGGTTGATGGCATGGTATATGGAACAATTTGTACATGGCTTATTCTTTGTTCATTATTCTCTATTCATTATTGATATATATTTTGATTCATGATTTATGCATGAGATAGTATGTATGTTGGTATACACTTGATGTATGGTATGGAACAAGTTTATATGGTTTATGATTATATATAGGTTGATGATATAGTGACCAAGTTTTGACAGTGACAAATATAGTGATAGTGACAAAGTTGTGACAATAATAGAGACAGTGACAGTGATAGGGTTGGGACATAGGTTGTGACAGTGGCAGATTCTGTGACAGTTAGTATACATTTATATTTGAGGGTGGAATCAAGTGGCAAGGATAGGTGTTTGTATCCACCTTCTGGTTGTAACCGAAGAACCTAGGGGGTTGTAGCCTCTTTATGGTGGGAGCCAGAGAATCATGGATTTGTAGCTTCCTTCAGGTTGGAGACTGAGAATAGGGGGTTGGAGCCTCCTTCTAGTTGTAGCTGGAGAATCTAAGTTGGTGCTTCCAATGAATGTTTTATTTTGATAAATATATAAAAAAAGGATTCCATGGTTTTCTCCCATTTTGGTTTCCATGTAAATATTGTTGTACTATGTATCTATTGTGATGTGATGTTGTTTATGTTTATACATCTAATGATATATTGAATGTTAAAGATAAACTATTGAATATTGTTGAAGAATAAAGTGTGGTTAAAAGTACAATTATTTGTCATTACTTATTCAACCCCCCTCTCAATACCAATAGATTTAACTGAGCTGAAGAAAGAAAGAAATAAAAACAAACCATTCAAAGAAGAAAACATCTTCTTGAAAACCCAACTTGAAGAAGGTAAGAGAAAGGAATAAATTATGCAGATTGAAATGAGAAAGGAAGAAAAAGAATGTGAGAAGATTGAAAATGAAATAGAGACATTGAGAGGTGAATTCAACAATCTCAGCAAGAAATTGAAAATTTCTCAAGTGTTAGAAAACATTCTCGACAGTCAAATGACATATAGTGACAAATTTGGACTAGGATACAAGAATGTTCATTTTGAGGAAGGTTCAAGCTCCATGACTAAATCAACAAAATAAAAGATTTATGCAAAAGTTATCAAATGAAGGAATCATGGTCAACAAGAATCAGAAAGGAATGAATACAAAATACCTACATTTAGGAAGTAAATAAATTTCAATCATGATCATCCAAGACAGGAATCTAGAAGGACTACACCAAAAATAAGATCATTCACTCTAAGTTATGTAAATTTATTTTATGGTCATTGTTTTAATTATAATAACTTTGGACATAAAGCTACAGATTGCAGGGCTTATGAAAGAAATAGTCAAGCAATAAATGTTTATGTGGCACCAAATAATATTGAATGTTAGAAATGACACAACTATGGACACATAGATCAAAATTGTAGAAGAATGATAGAGCCTCCCATGAAGGAAAACACTGATGTCAGATATAGGAAAGTTTGGAGAAGAAATGAAAAGCAAGAACAACAGGTGAATGAAGACCAAGTCCCATATATCGTACTCACAAGATTTATAGCAATGCAAGATCATAATGAATCCACAGGCCAAGATAAATATGACATAATCTAAGAAGAGGATGAAGTTATAATTCAGGAAGAAAATGAAAAGAATGTCAGAATTTAGGAAGAGGATGAAAAGGAAGATGATGAATCCATAGACGAAGAGGAATATTACTCTACATCAGAGTGGGTATTTTTCTAAGCCACTTGGCTTGGAGACTCCTAGTGAATATGAATATTGAATGGGGGGATTCACTACAATAGATACTACAAATGATAGAACCATATTTTGAGCAGGTTGAAGTATTTACAGATACAGATAGTAGAAGTACATAATGACAAATTGATCAGTTGAGAAGTATTATTCCCACATAGATATCAGTTGGAAGTTACACAGGAAAAAGTTTATGATTATATTCCTTCAGGAAGAGATATATTTAGTGCAGGTTGTTCCAAAAATGTAGATTTCAATTTGCAGATAGAGTAGATCAGTGGACACATTTTATTCAGTTGCAGTTGCGAATCCTTCATGATAGTACAATGATAGATGATTCATCATTGTGGATAGCTAAGTAGCATAGTTATAGAAATCTTATGAAATATGGATAGAGATGGATTTATGATATCATTAGTGGGTACAAAAAACATGGGTTAGAAAAAATGCATAGTAGTGTGTTAGTGGAATCAGTTGAAATTTGTTGGTCACAAAAAGGAAAGCAGTGAAAGGCACAACCAAACAGAGAAAGAGAAACCTTCAGTAGAAATTATATCATTAGAGGGACATTGTTGAACAATATGGTCATGAAAGATCATTTGAAGTCAAGAAATTTTGATTTTTTTTTATATTTATCATAGTTACAAGAGGAAGCACCAATGCACAATTATAAAGCACTGGAATAGAGGAAAGGAAACACTTACATCTATCCCTACATTGATTTCCATGACATATTACAGAGAAGTCAAGTGAATAGAATCATCAAAGAAAGAGATCCATAATGAAAGATTAGAAGCATACAGAGAGGGGGAGACATACCGACAAGATAAGTTATCCTTTTTCCCATGATGTCCAATGAAGAGAAAGAGAAGGATTTTTCATAGAAGGTATACTTTTAGGAGAATTCACATAAGGAGAGAAACATGTGAAGGGAAAGAACAAAGGCATGGAAATAGAGAGAGAGAGAGAGAACAGATGCATGAAGACAAGGGGAGCATCCCCAAGGAGAGAGACCCTTTTTCATTGATGTCAAAGGGGGAGAGTGAGAAAAATTGATGAGGAGCAATGGCCACAAGGGGAGTATGAGTGTTGGAGCATCAATGTTTCCATCATTGTTTCCATCAATGCCAAAGGGGGATATTGTTGGACAGTCGATTTTCATTGATGTCGACCCTTAGAGAAGTTCAGAAGCCCTAGAGATGTGGTTTCTATAGATGGATAGTTAGTTGTCATTGATGGAGTTATTTTTGTCATCATATGTGTTGGGTGCATATGATAAAGTCTACATGTATCCGCAAAGGTATGTTCATGGAACCCATAGTTGATCGGGGAATAAATACATGAAGGTCAGTAAATTTTCAAGTAAGACTATCATATATGGATAGTATGTGTCATGTTATTTCCGATGATAGGTAGTACATCACGTGTCTCCTTATGATTGAGGAGATATGGATTTGTAAATATTGGAGTACCCTCAAGAATAATCTAGAATCTCCTAGAAGGTCAACAAGAAGTCAATTGTTCTAGAAGCCTATAGAAAATCTCAAGAATTTTGCTAGTCAAAGTGTTTGCAACAAGAATTTAATTATGGGTAAAGTAGTTGTAACAAAGAAATTATGAGTTTACTAATTATGGGTAAAGTAGTTGCAACAAGAAAGTATAGGGTGAAACAATTATGACCCTAAAATTAGGAAAAAGGGTAAAACAATTATGACCCTAAAATTAGAAGAAAAAAAAAGGTAAAATAGTTATGACCCTAAAATTAGGAAAAAGGGTGAAACAATTATTGCCTTAAAATTAGCAAAAAGGGTAAAACACTTGTAACAAGAAATTAATTAGGTAAAGTGGTTACAAAAATAATTTATTAAGGGTAAAGTGGTTGAAAAGAATTTAAATGGAAGAGTATAAATACAAATCAAGAGTCTCTCATTCTCATACACAATTTCATTGAATATATATCTAGTGAACACTTTATTTATTGGCAAATATGAGGTAGCAAGAAAAGGGGGTTGTAGCCTCCTTCCAGTTGGTGCCAAAGAACTCAGGGAGTTGGAGCTTCCTTTATTTTTGAGCCTGATAATTAGGGGGGGTTAGCCTCTTTCTTGTTGGAGTCAGGGAATTCAGGGAGTTGGAGCTTCCTTTAGGTTGGAGCGTGAGAATCAGGGGGTTGTAGCCTCCTTTGGGTTGGAGCCAGAAAATTCAGGGAGTTGTAGCTTCCTTCAGGTTGGAGCCTATAAATAGGGGGTCGTAGCCTTCTTCCAGTTGTAGATGGAGAATTGGGAAGTTGGTGCTTTCAATGAATGTGTTCTTTGACATATAAGAAAGCATTATGTGGTTTTCTCCCATTTGGGTTTCTATGTAAATTCTGGTGTATTGTGTATTTGATGTGATGTTGTTAATGTGATGCTTTTATGTTTATATTCTCATGATATATTGATGATATATTTTTTATTAAGTTGAAGTTTGTATATTGTGGTTAAAAGTGGTAAAATTTCTCATACTGATTCAACCCCCCTCTCAGTATTCCAACACTTCAAATACTCTTGCAAAAACCACTTTGTTCTCTCAAGAGTATATTGGAAAAGTATAGCATAGGGAAATATTTTCTCCTCTTGGAAGTCTTTTCCATATATTTCTTCATCATTTTCAATTTAGAATAGGAGAGTAGAAGCTCTACTTTGAGGGATTCAAGAGCCCTCCCTTAGGAGGAATAAGGGATTCATAAATCCCACATTTCTCCTCTTGGTTTTCTCAATTTAAAAAGATCATTTTCTATTGGGTAACCACTGTTTGTGTTCAATATCATGCATCCTTTGTTGATAGTTTTTTAGTTCATGTTTGTTTTTTAATCATTCTCTTTTGTTTTGGTATGTGTTTCTTTGATTGTAGGTTCACTAACTTGCTAACCATTGTTTTGTGTCATTTAGCTAGTCCAACTATCCAATCAAGCTCTTCTTTTTGCTCACCCAAGTGACAAAAGGAACCCAAAATGTTGACGAACATACTGGGGATTGGGGATCAAATTCCTCCCCCTTTGGACTTCTTATCGCATAGTTTGTAGTAAGGATAAAAGATAGATATGAAGAGGAAAACTGGCATAACTGGAACCAATCCTACCCAACGTTACCTCGATAGGAATGTTCTTTCTGTTTAGGGAGGTAAGGCCTAGGGGAGCGTCCCTAGTGACCTGGGGTTTTGAGAAGGCAAAGGATTGTAATATAAAAGGTAAATTCCCTCCTCACAAGTCACCACCGAGAAGATAATCCGGCTAATAGCCAATAAAGAGAAGTATAACCAAAAATGGAGATGCATCTGCCTAAGCCAAAGAAACAAGAAACGGATATATGAAAGCTTACTCACTTGGTTAGTACTTCATGTAATCAATGACTATGTGATATGTATAAGCAATTAAATAATAAATATTGACAAAGTCAATGTTTATCAAATATCAATGATGCATAATGTCACTTCTTCAATAAATGCTAAGAAAACATGGCATTCAATGTAACAATCAATATTTCATTCAAGTAATTCCCTTAAATATCCATTCACTTGCTCACAAGTAGGATGATAGTTGCACAATGATGTTAATAGCAAGAGATGACGGTAGCATTCAGTTAGCAAGGTTAGTTCTAGGCTAGGGTTAGAATAATTAGGGTTTCATTCAAATTATTTGAGAGTGGTTTTGATCATAGTACTCACAAACTAGGTCTTAGATCAGTGCATTCCTAGGGTAAATGGAGTCAAAAGGAGGACACAGGAGTTGAAGGATCAAGGAAGATAGTAAGGCTAAGGACTGGAGACTCAAGCCTTGAGGTGTTTCTATGGCTCAAGGTCAAAACCCTACAGGAGAGAGGCTCACTTTGGTGTAGGGGAGCTAGGTCTTAGTTCTCTTTCATCCTTCCTTAGGTCAATGGAAAAAATGGTTAGCTCAGAAAGTGGCATAAGACTAAGACAAGAGGGTTTGTAGGCAACGTGTTTCTATGGAAAGGCTTTACGAGAAAACCTTAGAAAATCGGCTCATCGAAGTGTAGGGGAACTATGCCTTGATGTGTCTTCTTATTCTTAGCTCAAGAAATTAAAATGGCTAGCAAATAAGAGGGGGGAAAGAGTGTAGCTACATCTAGGCTCTTTATCTCTTCAAATAATGGCTAAAAATCTTGACGGGGACATGAGACAAGGACCTACAATGTGTTCTTGTCAACCTAGGGTTTATTCAGAAAATCATAACAATATATGTAAGAAATAGAAATACAACCATTCAATTAAAAAAATTTGTAGATATTCACTTACTTTCACCAAGAAATATCATAGCAAACCCTAGTTCTAACACCTTCCATCAAGAAATATGCCAAAAATGCCAATAGAAAACCAAAATTACCTTCCTTCAACAAGTGTGCCTCACAATTTCAGCCAAGAACCTCAAATGTAGTGCAAATTTCATACCTCACTAATGAGTGAGTGAAAGATGATGAAAAAATGAGAGTAAAACCCCTCAATTTATACTGTACCATGACCTAATTTCATTGTTAGGTCATAAAAAGACCGACAAGGAAAAAATACTAAAAATCATATTGTTTTACATTAATTGTTCAAAATTAAACCCTAATCAAGCTAAAGAGAGATGTCATGCCCCTTTTAGGGTGACGTTATCCCCTTCTGGATCAAATGAAACATCATGGAGCAAAATTTTATCCCTCCTTGGGCTTCTCCAACCTGCCACACGTGCCAACACTACCAAATCTGCCTGCCAAGACATCCATAAAGTTGGATAACATCATGATCATCATGGGTGACGTCCTGGAACTTCCAAGGTCAACGTTCCAATGGAGGAGGCACAACCCCCCTAGGTCAAGCTCTCCTAGGGTGCCTCTGGTGGAACATCCTCCTCTTCTCTGATGCAAATCCTCTGACCATCTATGTCCTGTCACTTCCCCCTGATGGGGTCTCAACATCCATCTGGTGGGCTCTTTATCCCCATGGAGGTCTGAACTGATCATCTCCCCATGTGTATCAGTCCAATATGGTACCTGTCCTTCGGGCATGATCCTACACATCAACAGTTATGCCCTCCATGGGCTCATAAGTCACAGGGATCATAGCTATGTCAATCACATCTCATCATCAATATTATTAAACATGTGCATAAAACGCCTATTATCCAAGTTAAAATCTCAATGACATTATACAATCCTGCAATACAAGTTTGGGGAAAGTGACATGGCATCCTATTGGGATAGTGTCCACTGGAAGAGGAAAGTTTCCAGAATATACCTAATATGAGCCATGCAAGTGGGTGATGTGTATAAGGGATGTCCAATCAAGTGGGTGAAATGAGAGTAGAGGGTGCAAAGCTTTACTTGTGGGTGCCTTTGTAGAAGGTGAGCTGCACTTATCCTAGATGCAATTTTTCCAAACCCATTCATGCCTTTTATACTTTATTCTTCATTCTTTTATTCTTTATTTCTTTTTCTTCAAGAGGCTAATCAGGGGACACTGCCCTAGCATGGTGACCAGTGGTGACAGTGTTACCCACAAGTACTTTCACATAAATGAGAAGGTTGCCTCATGATGAGACCCCCTTTCCCTTAGTTATGCAACCAAGGGTCACTACCCTGGCGTGGTAACCAGCTGGTGGTAATGTCATACTGCTAGGTACCCATGGACCTAATAGGTTGGCTCGTGATGAGACCCCCTATCCTATGACTAGGTCTTGTTTTATTATTTTATTTGTCCCTCTTGTTTCTTGATGAGAAGCCTTTTATTTTTTTTCTCGAGGATCCCTAGGCAAAGCATCTCGAGGTTTTATTCTAAGGATTTTATATTTTTCCATCTTGCTTTTACCTTTTAGGCCTTTGGCCCCTTCTTCCCACTAGATAAGGTGAAATCCTCAAATGATAGTTCAAACCAGTGCCCGGACAAGTGTAATGGGATAGGTGAGCAGGAAGCAAGATGAAAAAGTGGTGCTATGAAGGGAGCAAACGATGGATTTTCAGAAATCCCCCCAGTGGCAAACCAGAACCTACGGACACAGTCTTACTAGGTAATCATGTCAATCCCCACAGACATGTTCAAGTGGGAAAGTGTAGGATCCAAGCATTTGTTAGAAACAAAAGGAATTAAATGCACATATCCAAAGGTTTTGAATATCAGAGTGACACATACCATGATACCCCGACTCATTACCTCATGGAGAAAGAACCATCTATGAAACAAAACAAAGATGATGGTGATGGATGGTGTTGCTACTAGAAAGGTAGAGGCACTGAAAGGGAGAAAATATGGGCCCTCCAAAGCGATGATAAAGTCGATCTGGCTCTTGGTAATCCATGTCTCAGACCTATGGGCCTCGATACATGATCTCCTAGCTATCCCTAAAAGTGAGGGATAACATCTGGCTCCAACTCGGGGACATTTGTTCACCATAGAGTGCATGAGAATCTCAGCATCTCTGGCATAACCTGCATACCTTCTTGATATCAATAGCAAACATCAGTAACCGATTCGGGTGGTAATTCCACCCCAACATATATATGTATATAAAACAAAACTGGAATAATGCAATCATAAGTGTGAAAGTGAAATCAAACTAACATGCAATGCAAATGGTATAATACATGGATGCAAAATGCCTACCTACTTACCTGCACTTACCTGCGAAGTCAGGTTCCCCTACCTTGGTGGGGTTTGAGGAGGTTCCCGCTAATAGGTAATGGGTTCCTTCTTCCTTCCAAAGTGGACAAATAATAGGAGTCGTTGACTGATTATCTTCCAACATTGAAAGGTCTGAGCCATGATTGAGTGCTTCCTTTGAAATTGGTTGGCTCTCCCTTCTGGGTGTCCCACATCCACACTATGTCTCCTTCCTTATACTTCATGATATTGTACTTGGTTTTTCCTTGAACAAGCCTAGTGCATTGTGTTGAGGGAGGAGGGTGGGACTCTGCCATAAACACTTCCTGTTGGGATGGACAAATATGTAAATCATCTTTTTCCTTTTTAGTATTTTTACAATCCCATATTCCTTGTCTTTGTATTTGTCTAGGAGTTGTTGGTATTCCTCTTTCTTTGGCCATTGAATCTGATCAAAATCTTCCTCTGTTTCAAAAGGCATATCATTTGGTGAATATTCATGAAGACTTTGTATGATTTCATCATGTTCTTTGTCATCTTTAGTAGAATCATTGAGTTGTTGCACATGAGTTGTAGTCACAGGTACATTCAGGAGACGACCAATGGTTCCATGTTTCAAGGGTATGTTCACATGAGTAAGGTCCATCTCAAGAGTACCACTAAGTGTTGAGGCAAAATTCCTAGAAAATATCATCCCCCATACATCTGGGACATCCACAACCACTATGTCCATGTGGGTGATCTTCTCGGGGTATTCTTTAAGGTAAACCTAGACGTTCTCAATCACCCCATGTGTAGGTACGGCTTTAGATTCAAAACCACACACGTTTTTGTAAGGTCATGTGACTTTTAAGCCTATGTGTTGCATGACCTTGAGGGACATCATGTTAGCCCTGACCCCTGAGTCCAGCATGCAATTGTTGAGGCTCTTGTTATTCATTATCAAGGTCATGAAGAAAGGTGGGTGTTCATCATATTGGATCCTAAAGTGATCATCTTGCAACATGATAGGAGGGTCCATGGGTCCATATGATCCTTGGAAATGATTTTCAAATAGTTCTTTGACAGATGGCACCTTGATGACTTCTTTCAAGGGGATGGTTACATGCATCTTGGATAGTGCCCCTTCAAAATCAATGTTCAAGTCAACCCTTTCAGTTTTGGATGCCTTAGGGAGGATTACATATAAAGGTGGGGTTTTTTTTGGTCAGTGAGAGGTTGGTTCAACTTCTTTCTCCTATACACCTGGAACTCTTGTTTATTCAATTTTTCTTTTGTTTCTTGGTCTATGTTGCTTATTATTTCCATTCTAGCCAACATGGCCACTTCTTTCATGCCCTCCTGATGCTCTTCAATGGTGGTATTTATTTGAGGGCCTCTCATGATGTGTCTTATATTTTTCACCTATTGATGGTCGTCATTGTTGTCAGTACATTCATGCTCCCAATGTGCCTCACAACATTCCAAGCACCAATGGTTTTCATCCACAACATTTGTATGGTCTAAGGTGTTTGGGACTTCCTGATCATTCTTTGGTTTATAGAATTGGTTCCCCTTTTGAAATTGACATTTTTATAGGATACTAAGTGCTTCACTCTAGGATATCTACAAGTTGACAATTATACTCATCATTAGTTCTTGATTTTTTATGATTCCATCCATGGAGGCTTGAAATTTTTCCATACTGGCACAAAGGTATGAAGAAGGTTCAGTATTGTGGACTATCTTTGGTTTGGTGTCCATTTTCCCCCTTGGATTTGTGAAAGGCTCAATCTTAGATGAATGGAGGTTGCACTCAATTTTAGTAGCCATCCCTGAGAAGATACCCTAGTTGGCCATTAAAAGATTTGGTGTAAATATGAACAAGATAATCACCATTTGGATGATGGCTTGCAGGGATCTTTGGCAACAAATTTTCAAACCTAGTATGGAATTCCTGAATAGATTCACTATCATGCTTCCAAAGGGAGTTCAACCTAGTAAGAAGCATGTTGGGGTCTTCTTTGATAATCCATCTTTTGAGAAAGGATTCTTCTAGTTTGTCCATGTTTTTAATACCACCATCGAGAAGGCTTAGGTACCAACGCCTTGAAGCATCAAGGAGTGTAGTGGAGAACAACTTCATTACTAAGTATTTAGCATCATCACTAATGGGATGAAGATAAAAAAAAGCCCAAAAATTTATCATGTGCTCTTCGACACTGATTGCATTAGTACCATAAACCTTAGGAAACCACTTTTCATACTTGGCTGGCATCTTCCTAGGGTAGCCTGGTATGGCTGACATGTCTAGTGGTTTGAAAAGAGTAGATGACCATTGTCTTTGGTTGTTAGGAAGGTTCGTTGTATTAGTCAGAGTACTTGAACTAGACATGGTTTTCAAAGGAAGACTCCCTCCAAAGAATGATTTTACAATAGGATATTTTTGGGGAGGATTTCTTGTGAAGGATATAGGAGGATTGTTGTACCTCCTTGTAGTTTGTGGAGTCTCTAGATAATTTTCTTGAAACTATAAAAGGATAAGGGAAAACACCCAAGGTGGAGTCATCGGGTAATATTGTAAGATAAAGGATCTAGAGGCAAGGCTTACCAAAAGTTGTCGTCTTTGAGGAAAATTTGACTCATTGTTCCCTGAAAACGACACCAAAATTTTATCCAACAGTTTGTAGTAAGGATAAAATCTCGATATGAAGAGGAAAACTAGCGTAACTGGAACCAATCCTACCCAATGTCACCTCTGTAGGAAGGTTTTTTCTATTTAGGGAGGTAAGTACCAAGGGAGATGTCCCCGGTGATATGGGGTTTTGAGAAGGAAAAGGATTGTAAGATAAAAGGTAAATTCCCTCCTCACAAATCACCACTGAGCAGATATTTCGACTAACAACCAATAAAGAGAAGTATAATAAAAAATGGAGATGTACCTTCTTGAGACAAAGCAACAAGAAATGGATATATGCAAGCTTACCCACTTGGTTAGTACTTCATGTAATCAATGACTATCTGATATGTATAAGAAATTAAATAATAAATATTGAAAAAGTCAATGTTTATAAAATATCAATGATGCATAATGTCACTTCTTCAATAAATGCTAAGAAAATGTGGCATTCAATGTAACAATCAATACTTCATTCAAGTAATTTCATTAAATAACCATTCAACTGCTCACAAGTAGGACGATAGCTTCACAATGATGTTAATAGCAAGAGATGACAGCAACATTCAGTTAGCAGGGTTAGTTCTAGGCTAGGGTTAGAATAGTTAGGGTTTCATTCAAAGTATTTGAGAGTGGTTTTGATCATAGTATTCACAAACTAGGTATTAGATCAATGCATTCGTAGTGTAAATGGAGTCAAAAGGAGGACGCATGAGTTGAAGGATCAAGGAAGATAGTAAGGATAAGGACTGGAGAGTCAAGCCTTGAGGTGTTTCTATGGCAAGGTCTCAATTTCAAAACCCTAGGAGAGATAGGCTCACTTTGGTGTAGGGGAACTAGGCCTCAATGCTCTCTCCATCTTTCTTAGGTCAATGGAAAAAAAAACTAGCTCAGAAAGCGGCATAAGACTAAGACAAGAGGGTTTGTAGGAAGCGTGTTGTTATGGAAAGGATTTACCAGTAAACCCTAGAAAATTGGCTCATCAAAGTGTAGGGGAACTAGGCCTTGATGAGTCTTCTTATTCTTAGCTCATGAAAGTAAAATAGCTAGCAAAGAAGAGGGGGGAAAGAGTGTAGATATGGCTAGGCTCTTTATCTCTTCAATTAATGGTTGAAAATCTTGACGTGGACATGAGACAAGGACCTACAATGGGATCTTGTCACCTAGGGTTTATTTAGCAAATCATAACAACATATGCAAGAAATAACAATACAACCATTCAATTAAGAAGTTTTGCAGATATTCACTTAATTTCACCAAGAAATATCATAACAAACCCTAGTTGTAACACCTTCCATCAAGAAATATGCCAAAAATGCCAATAGAAATCCAAAAATGCCTTCCTTCAACAAGTGTGCCTCACAATTTCATTCAAGAACCTCAAGTGTAGCACAAATTTCAAACCTCACAAATGAGTGAGTTAAAGATGATGAAAAAATGAGAGTAAATACCCTCAATTTATATTGTACCATGACCTGATTTCACTTTTAGGTCATAAAAAGGCTGACAAGGAAAAAATACCAAAAATCATATGGTTTTACATTAAATGTTCAAAATTAAACCCTAATCAAGCTAAAGAGAGACATTATCCCATTCTAGGGAAAATGCAGCATCCTGAAGTAAAACGTTAGCCCTCCTTGGGCTTCTCCAACCTACCAAATATGCCTCCCAAGACATCGACAAGGTTGGATGATGTCATGATCATCATGGGTGATGTCCCAGGCCTTCCAAGGTCAATGTTCCAATGGAGGAGGCACAACCCCCCTAGGTCAAGCTCTTACAGGGTGCCTCTAGTGGAACGTCCTCCTCTACTCCAGTGTAAAGCCTCTGACCATATTTGTCCTATCACTGCCCCACAATGGGGTCTCAACATCCATCTGGTGGGCTCTTCAGCCTCATGGAGGTCTGAACTGATCATGTTCCCATGTGTACCGGTCGAATATGGTACTTGTCCATCGGGAATGATCCTACACATCAACATCTATGCCCTCCATGGGATCATAAGTCACAGGGATCATATCCATGTCAATCACGTATCATCATCAATTTTATTAAAAATGTGCATAAAACCCCTATTATCCCAGTTAAAATCTCAAATACATTATATAAGCTTGCAAGACAAGTTTGGGGAAAGTGATAGGGCATCCTATTGGGCTAGTGTCCACTGGAAGAGGAAATTTTCCAAAGAGACCTCATCTGAGCCATGCAAGTGCATGACGTGGATAAGGGATGTCTAGAAAAGTGGGTGCAATGGGAGCAGAGGGTGAAACTATTTACCTTTGGGTGCATTTCTAGAAGGCAAGTTGCACCTGTCATAGATGCAATATTTTGCAACCCAATTCATGCATTTTATTCTTTATTATTCATTCTTTTATTCTTTATTGTTTTTTCCTCAAGAGGCTAATCAAGGGACACTACCCTGGCATGGTGAACAGTGGTGACAGTGTTACCCACAAGTACTTTCATAGAAATGAGAAGGTTTGCTCGTGATGAGACCCCCTTTCCCTTGGCCATGCAACCAAGGGTCGGTACCCTAACATCGTAACTAGCTGGTGGTAATGTCGTACTGCTAGGTACCCATGGACCTAATAGGTTGGCTCTTGATGAGACCCCCTATCCTCTGACTAGGTCTTGTTTTATTATTTTATGGGTCCCTCTTGTTTCTTGCTGAGAAGCCTTTTATTTCTTTCTCGGGGATCCCTGGGCGAAGCATCTCGAGGTTTTGTTCTAAGGATTTTATCTTTTTCCATATTTCTTTTACCTTCTGGGCCTTTAGCCCCTTCTTCCCACTAGGTAAGGTGTAATCCTCAAATGATAGGTCAACCCAATTCCCGGACAAGTGTAATGGGATAGGTGAGTGAGAAGCAAGATGAAAAAGTGGTGCTATGAAGGGAGCAGATGATGGCTTTACAAAAATCCCCCCAGTGGCAAACCAGAACCTACGAACATAGGCTTACTAGGGCATCCTATCAATCCCCCCATACATGGTCAATTGGGCAAGTGTAAGATCCAATCATTTGTTAGAAACAAAAGGAATTAAATGCACATATTCAAAGGTTTTGAAGATCAGAGTGACACATACCATGATACCCAGACTCATTACCTCATGTAGCAAGAACCATCTCTGACACAAGACAAAGCTAATGGTGATGGATGTTGTTTTTGTTGGCAAGGTAGAGGCACTAAAAGGGAGAAAATATGGGCCCTCCAAGGCCATGCTCAAGTCGATCAGGCTCTCGGTACTCCATGTCTAGGACCTGTGGGCCTCGAGACATGATCTCCTAGTTATCCATAAAAGTGAGTGATAGAAGGACTCTTAGACCTTATATTCTCACTTTTTGGTGTTTGCAAGGTCCAAAACTGACTCAACCTAGCCTTCAAACATTGTAATTCAGCCATATGTTAGAGGATTTCATTTCAAATTTATATCCCAACATTTTCAAGCAAAGCAGGTTCAATTAAAATAGTCGCGTGGTACACGTGGAACTGTGCATCTACCTCTCTGTCATTTCATGTGGTTTGCACACTATGTGCACCTCTCTGCACATAAATCCACACAGAAGATATTTTTCACCACATTATAATGGGTTTTGAGGATGAGTTTTTTCTAGTAGCTTAGATTTGTTCTATGCACTTTGTAAAAGACACAACAAGTAGGCTTGATATTCATTCTTGTATAGATAACTTAGTCACACGTATGATTATAGGGGGATTAAAAATGACCATAGTATATTTTTATTTCCTTTATTGCCACGTGGATGGCTTAAAGTTTAGCATTTGAATTTCATTGAAATATTTCCTTTTACAAAACATCACATTAATTTGGGACTAGAAGGATATTTTAACAATCCTGGAGTATGATCTTTCCTCGTGCCCTTGTGTGATATTGGAAATCAGAAAAGATATTTCCTTAATAAATCTCCACCCCCCTTTAAAATCAACCATTTTTATCAGAGGTCGATACCTCTTAGCTTGATTTTGAAACATAATCTCAAATATTTGTAAGGTCCCACACATGCCCACATTTGAAAAATATTAGGATAGTTTCAAATTATTAGAGTAAATCACCTAGGAAGTTTAAGGATTTGTAAGGGCCCATACATTCCCACATGTCTACAATATAGGGATAGTTTCAAATATTTCTTAGATTAGATAATCATTCTAGGGAGATTAAAATATCAAGAGTAAGGACTCACATGTCCACCATGCTAGTTACCTAGGGTTTTTCAATTTTTGAAAGGATTTTTTTGAAACTTAGTAAGTTAGAAGTAATCAAGATTTGTAAAGGACCAAGTGATGTCCACATGTTAAATCTTTTCTCACTAACTTATTAAAAACCATTACACACTTTCACTTCTTGCACACAACATCACCACATTTTCAAAATACTTTTACTAGAGACTTGAAACCATAGTATGCTCTTCTCCCCGCACCATAAGCAATCTAGGAGGATCAAAAGGGATTCTTTTGTTTAGTACCGATATTTTGGTCAAACCACTTTTAAACAATGAAGTTGGCCCATGAACCCAAATTCATATCCTACTTTCACATTATAAGGGAAACCATAAACAAACACATTTTCTAACCTCCACACAAGGAACACCAAAAGAAAATTGTAGTCTAAGTTATGATTTTGGATATATGCATCCAAATAACTCCCCATCATCATCTTTCATTGAAACTTAGAAAGTTGTGAAATAGGGTACCAAAATCCTCCCAATCAAGCATTCCTACACCATAAGGCAGGGAGGCACCCATGAAAGGTCGAAGGTCGAGGTCCAATTTTTTTGTGCGTGCCTCCTTGGGTCACCCACCCCTTGGAAAGCATCCATCCTGTGACCAATTTATGAGGCCAAAAATCTAAATGTCATGCTTGATCGAAGTGACTTAGTGAAAACATTATAGGTCTTATCTACCCAAGGTGGTGGTTGTGGGTTGCAAACGCACCTCAATAAGATTTTGAATGGATATTGGGAAATATCTCTAATACTTCCGGGATATGCCCCCTTCACCCCTCTCTATAACTGGTTGTTCATACCTTCACTAGTATCTCCTCAAGTGGGTTCTGGCCCCATTGTTGACTGATTTTTTGGAGGCCTAGTGTTATTTGAGAGGAAGGAAAATAGGTTTATTAGGACACGTGAATTTTACTTTTCCCCCACACAGATGATACCCTCGACCATGTTACATTGTTACTAGTTTATGTATGATTACCACTGATTGATTACATACAATTGTCAAAAGCATTGTTGAGATAGTCCACATTTACCAAAGAACTCATTCCTTTATTCTTCTCACTACCACGTGCATACATTCACATATAGTATGTAATCATAGGGGAACCACAACATCCCCACCATTCTAGACATCTGAAAAACCTTTCCCCAATCTTGGGAGGAGTTCCCAATTTGGTTGACACATCAGTACAACCAGCACACACACCAATGAGTACCAATGTTTTAGGATTATCTTTTCTTACATCCATCTTGCTAGGCACCAATATACAAAACAATCCACCCATATAGTAGCCCTTCCTCTTCAGGAATTGGCTTTCCAACCATCAACCACCATGGAAGGACCACAAAACCTACCATATATGACCCCATCCTATTCTTCCCAGTTAGGACAAACTTCGGCCCCCTATCCTAGTTATATTGGTCATCCACCACTCACAAGGAGTAAGAAGAGAAATACCCACTATCAGTGCCCATGGCATGAAGGCAATGCTTGTACAAATGGGGGAACTCATAGTGCCCGCCAGAACTATGATAAAACCAATTATAGATGTACCACCCATACATGGACTAATCAATATTTCCCATTTTGTGATCTCTATGGTCACCCATCCCTTCGGTGAACTGAAATTATTCCATAGATAGTTCAAGAAATTTGTTTGGTGTGCATGTAGCACAATAATCTTAGAATTTCTCCTTACACTAATTGGATGTGACCCCTCCCCCAACATGCACCCATTACTCCATCAGGTTAGGTTCCATGCACCTTAACATCATTTTTTACCCCTCACATGGGTAACTCCCACTCACACCGAATCTACCTCACGACTGAGGCTCAATTATAGACTTGAGGGTACCCCTTCCACCTATAGTACCGCAATGTCTACTGGACCTTATCCTTGTAAAGAAAATGTAACTATATACCCACACCCATCATGGGCCATCACCCTTTATTGGGATCAAATTTTCTAAGCATGATTTCCATCTTCTACCTTGTTTCAAATATGGGTCATCGTTAAAAACTTTACAGTTTATTGGTTTATTCTAGATGATCTGTCATCCTCATGCATTATGTCCTCATCAACTTGCTAAAAACTAGGATCCCCTACTCTTTTCCCTTCCATGACTGAGTTAATATCCTTTGATGGTATATATTGTTCCCAGTTAGGGATATTACCTAATATCCTCATTGAGTTAGGTGGTAAGACGGTTTTGATCAATGTTATGGTTATGACTAGTCTAGTAGATTACAATATTCTCTTAGACTGTGATTCCATCTATGCCATGAGTGTTATGGTGTCTTCACTCTTTCAAGTCATGATATCCCCACATGAGGAACAAATTATCACCGTCGATCAAATCTCCTACATTGATCCCCCCCTCCGAATTCTCATGATATAATCTCACATCATGTTGCTCACATTGATTCTATGCACTATGTGTCCACTACCACTAGTCATGTAAAATCCACTCCCCCTAAAAATGAGCCCATGCATCTAGAACTTCCTCCTCACCACTTGGCCTTGGAGGATGGGTAGATTCATTCACCCTTGGGGGAATCCATGCATATTTCTTCCCCAAATCCAAAAGAAACCATGAACTCTTAACTACATTCTTCCTAGAAGATGAAGAATTCTTTGAGGCCACTACTTCTTTCAGTGATTCTAGTGATAAACTCCATATAGGTTCTGCTATCCACTACCGAAAGGGTCCTAGTAATTCAATTGGTGCACTCTCCAATATTATATCCCTTGATAAGGTATTTACTCCCTCTTAAATAAGATCATATCTTAACACTAATAGGGATATCAGGGAATCCAATTCCATGATGACCAATCATGCTCATATAATAGATGTTTCCACATATTTTAAAGTCCCAAATCCCCCAATAGATAATACACAAAATAATGGATCTGATACATTGTTTCATATAATCCTTTGTGGATGTTCAACTTTAAACTGCGTGTTATTTTACCTTTGGTTCATAATATTGGGTATTTGGAAACACCCTTTCCTCAATCCTCATATCATAATACACAGGGAAGTACCACTTCCCACCTTGATCCCATATGACCTAGATCTCGACACAACACCAACTCACAATATACCCTTCATGGGAACCATTATAGCACCACCTTGTGTCCAGTTCCCCCAGACATCATGTGATTAAAATCCACATGGCCTAATCAAAATAATCTACCAAGATAGTTAAATTAATTATTTTGGTGACGCTCCCTTAGCTTTGGTCATTTCCAGTTACCCCCATAAGGGAAAATCGACCTCCTTCAGGGAGTTCCTTTTCTAGGAACCGATTGTTCCATGGCCTCCTTTAGGGAGTTCCTTTTCCAGGAACCCATTTTTCTATGGCCTCCCTTAGAGAGTGCCTTGTTTGGGAACCCATGGTTCCCTGGACTCCCTCAGGGAGTATCTTTTCTAGGAACTCATCATTCCCTAACCAACTTCAGGGAGTGCATTTTCCAAGAACCCATTTTTTTGTGGCCTTCCTTAGGAGTGCCTTGTTTAGGAAACCATGGTTCCCTGGCCTCCCTCGGGGAGTACCTTCTATAGGAACTCATCATTCCCTAGCCTCCTTTAGAGAGTTCATTTTCCATGAACACATTGTTATGTGGCCTCCCTTAGGGAGTTCCTTGTTCTGGAACCCATGGTTTCCTAGCCTCCGTCAGGGAGTTCCTTTTCCAGGAACTCATTGTTTTGTGGCCTCCCTTAGGGAGGGCCTTGTTTGGGAACCCACGGTTCCCTGGCCTCCCTTAGGGAGTGCCTTTTCCAGGAAATCATTGTTTCATAACCTACCTTAGGGAGGGCCTTGTTTGGGAACCCATAGTTCCCTAGCCTCCTTAAGGGAGTGTTTTTTTCTAGGAACCCATTGTTTTTTGGACTCCCTTAGGGATTTCCTTGTTCGGGAACCCATGGTTCCCTATCCTCCTTTAGGGAGTGCCTTTTTCAGGAACCCATAGTTCCATGGCCTCTCTTAGGAAGGACCTTATTTAGGAACCGATGTTTCCATGGCCTCCTTCATGGAGTGTGTTTTTCGGGAACCCATAGTTCCGTGGAATTCTTTAGGGAGTGCCTTTCTCAGGAACCCATGGTTCCCTGGCCTCCTTCAGAAAGTGACTTTCTCAGGAACCCATGGTTCCCTGACCTCCATTAGGGAGTGTCTTTCTTATAGGAACTCATTGTTCCTTGGCCTCCTTCCAGAGGCACACAAAATTTTCATCAATGGGACCATTTTTCCCACCAATGTTATGTATTCTTTCTCACTATCATTTCTATCAAATAACTGTAATATGTTCTTTATCATCATATATTTTTCACATCGGTTATTTGGTTTTTTGTGTGTAGATACTTGTTAAGAATACATACAACCCATTCAGTATTGGTTATCTCATGGCCCCTTCAGGTATATGTTCACAACTTACATTCACTCACGCCCTCTGTAAATAACTACATATCCCAGTTATACCCTTTGACATTTATCCTTAGGATCCCCACACCCAAATCTATAGTACCATCACCTCCATTGCATTTAGGTACTAGCAACCGGTAGAATTCTCACCTCCATGAGTTGTCCCACATATATTTACTCCTTGGAATATTGAAAATCATGTTGTTATATCAATTAGGCTCAGGATTCATGGTGGTGTTACACCCTAGATTAAGAACCTCATACTTATTCCTCATAATCATGTTAACCACCCCATTATGGACTCCTACATCATGTTTTTGGTTACATTAAATGAACCTATGCATTATCATTAACCCTCCATACCATCCCACATCAATTTCCCATATGCAATTTCATCCTCCATCCATCTACCTAGTACAAAAACCCACCCATGGGGGCCCCACCCTTCATCAACTACAATCCCCTACTTGCACCCCACGAGACCAAACCATTCTTCACTAGGGAACCCATTTATATACGTGTACTTTCAACCCAATTATTCTTTATTTATTTGGTAATTGTATAAATCACATTTCAAATTCCAGCAAGTAGAGTAGATTTTTTCCATTGCAACCGATGGCGTATTTTTCCTTGGCACACAAAAACCCATGTCTCCCTTGGTTGTGGAATTCCCCTTTCATCACCATATTTGAAAAGGTATCCATATCATGTCCCAAATACCAACTATCACCAACATCCTTGTCCCAAAAGTATGTATTTTGACCTTTAATCCACTCCTTTGCAGTCTCACCCATTCAACATGGTTTACCCAATATCTGGTTGTCCCCCTGACACTAGATCGTGTTTTATGGTTGTTTCCATCATTCCATTTTCCCCCAACCAAGGGTATTTCTCGCATCCCATACATATTGAAAGTTTTTCATGTCATTGTTTCATCCACCCCCTCCTCCATTCATTCCCTAATAATCATTTGATCAAATCGATGCTAAGAATCCCTTTTATCCTTCCAGTTGTGCCCCTTCTCTATCGATGTAAGCACAAGTTTCCATGAAAATTAAAGTATCTTAGATCTTGGTCCCTTATTACTGAGTATTCGCGAACGACACAGAAAGAGTCTTCATCACCTTTTGATGTCATTGACTCCCATGACATTCAACTCCAACAAAATTTCATGTTATGGTGGGTATTACTATGCGACCGTTGTAGTTTTCAGTAATCTTCAAAGACCTTTGAATTTGCTATCCCATCAATGCCTCTAAGTTTTTCATACCTCGATTCATATATTGTTTATTAATCAGAACCGTCATCTGACATTGTTTACACCCCTGAGGGCACTACAGACATCTACTTCATCAACAATATTAAGTTTTCATCATTTCATTTATGGTTTCATGACATAAGCATGGGGCATGCCCACCTCATTTGTACACAGATTTTCATTTAAGTTTTTGGAGAATATCGGTCTAATGCGAAATCCCCTTTTCCTTCAATGGATCACTCTCACAATTCCTCTCAGTATTTTCTACAAATATCCTATGATATTGCAATCTCAGTGAAATAAATATTGATTTATTTTAGCTATAAGTATTCTCATAACCTCACACCTCAGGGGGCATCTTTTATCACCAAAACAATTCTCATATAAATGCTGACAATGTATGAAGAAACAAAAAACACACATATATATCATACTCCCAACATTTACATAATCAACTTTAACAATATGACCAAAACTATGCGAAAAACTCACAAAATTGTGCACACTTCCAACAAAGCTAGTGCACACACATCCACGCGGGCCAAAATAGTTCCAAATGCGCACATTGTGTGGTCTGTGTGAATTTCCATGAACAATCCTAAATGGATGCAGAAACATCGTATTTATGAATTGGGTTAGGCCTCAACCACTTCCAAGGTGATTCAATTCAAGACAATACCCAAAGATCGACCCAAAATCGTGCCTTGGGATGACTGAAAAGATGGGATGTACCCCAAAGAGTCCTCCCATTCACACTTGAAGAAAGTTGTCAAATACCTTGTTATGATTCAATAAATAGAATTCCATGGTATGAAAAAATAGAAGAAGTTCATTGTAATGTTATGTTGTTCAAATACTCTTGGAGAAACCACTTTTTTCTCTCAAGAATAGCTTGGACAAGTATAGCATAGGGAAATATTTTCTCCTCTTGGAAGGCTTTGTCATAGTGTTATTCATCATTGTCAATTTAGAATAGGAGAGTAGAATCTCTACTTTGATGGATTCAAGATCCATCCCTTAGGAGGAATAGGGGATTCATAAATCCCACATTTGTCCTCTTAGTGTTCTCAATTTCAAAAGACCATTTTATATTGGGTAACCACTCTTTGTGTTCAATATCATGCATCCTTTGTTGATAGTTGTTTAGTTCATGTTTTTTTGTTAATCATTCTCTTTTGTTTTGATATTTTTTTTTTTTCTTGTAGGTTCACTAACCTGCTAACCATTGTTTTGTGTTGCTTATCTAGTCCAAATAAGCAATCAAGGGTCCTCTTTTTTCTCACCCAAGAGACAAAAGGAACCCAACATGTGTAAAATTTGTTTCCACTTAACTTTTCCACTTTTGTATTCATTAAAGTGATACCAAGGTCACATTTATATTTAATCACTTACTAACCTTTGACATGTATTTGATCACTTACTAACCTTTGACAATAATGACAATTTATTCAACAAATGACTTCCTGGGTGGATCTAACCATTGATGGCTACTAGAAATTTTTTGTGTTTGAAGGGTCATTCAACCTCGGCTTGGAAATAATGATGACTAAAACTTGCTACGAAATATCGACAACCATGTTGATATGACAGACTCAAGGGTTCTCGATGCGCATCAACAAATTTCCCTTCGAATACACTTTGAAATGATAGTGCACGAGAATTTATTCAAGAGGGAGACTCACCAGTATTTGTTATGCTCATCATGATCCTATCTAAATAGAATATACAGTCACTAGGACAAATTCAATCAACCATTGTAGTAATTGAAATTGTTTCATTCTTTCAAAGAACTCAACTAGGTGATCCCCTCTATTCCATTAGTCCATTATGTTCCTGTAACCCAGTATTCCTATATATTTTACTACAATTCCGTGTCATACTCCACTATGGTACTTATTTTCTTCTTGTTGACATCAATGCCAACACAATATTTTCATCAATCTCCCCCTTTGGAATTGATGGCAACACATCGTAAAATAAAATGCTCCCATAGGAATGAGTAATTGTTTTACCATTATTTTCTCCCCCTTTGACATCAATGTCAAGGCCTCTAATACCATAATGAGGTCCATCACCAGTTTTTTGTTGCTCATCCTTCTTTTGTTTTTAGTGATAGTACTTGTCATTTGTTTTTCTTTCTCGCCTTGTCAACATTTCTTCCCCTGTCATCATGACTTCTTTTTTTATTGTAGGGAGATTACTCCCAACTTTTTCCTTAGATTTTAAAATTCTTATATAGGTAGGGGTTTAGTGAATATGTCTACTATCTTCTCCTTTGAACCAACATACTCCAATCTAACATTTTTTTCACTAACTTTCTCTGTCAAGAAATGATACTTAACGGGTATATGTTTGGTATTTGCATGCATGATTGGATTCTTGTAGATGATGATCGCACTTGTATTGTCACAATATATAGGTATTGATTGATCACATTAAATTTTAATATCCTCTAATGTTTGTATCATCCATAATATTTTAGTGTGAAATTTAGTAGCTGCAATATATTCAGCCTCTGTTGTAGATAGTGAAATTGATGACTATTATCTTCTTGACCATGAGACTATACATTCTTCTAAGAAAAAATAATTTCCACTAGTGAAATTTTTGTCATCCACAATAACATCACATTCAACATCTGTGTAGGAAATTAGTTCAAATAATTTATTCCTTGGATACCATAATCCAAAGTCTGATGTTCCCTTAAAATATATAAATATTCGCTTGACAACCATCACATGTGATTCCTTGGGAGATGATTGAAATATTGCCACCATTCCTACTGCCTACATGATATCAGGTCTAGATGTAGTCAAATATATTAGGCTCCTAACCATATATCTGTAGAGAGTTGGATATACACAAGGTGACTCATCTTCCTTACTGAGTTTTCAACCGGTTGTCATTGGAGTGCTAACAGGTGTACTTTAATCCATTCCAACCTTTTTAAGTATCTATTTTAGGTATTTGTACTGAGTAATAAACATTTATTTTGTTGACTGAGTGCTTTGAAGTCCAAGGAAGAAATTTATCTCTCCAATCATAGACATTTCAAACTCTTTTGAAATTTCTTGAGAAAATGTGTAGCTTGATTCATCATTGTTGTAGTCAAATATGATGTCATCCACATAGACCATTGTGACTAACAAACTATATTTTTCAATTCTAATATAAATATTGTTGTTAGACATGCCTCTTTTGAATCCTCGTTGCAACATGTACTTATCCAATCTTTCATACCATGCTTTGGATGCTTGTTTAAGTCCATAGAGTGTCTTCTTCAATATATACACTTGTTCTTCTTTTCCTAGTTGTTCAAATCCTTCTGGTTGTTTTGTGTAGACTTCTTCTTTTAGGTCTCCATTCATAAATGCAGACTTTACATGCATATTATAGAATTTAAAATTATTAAAGCATGAGTATGCTAGAAATAATCTGATGGTTTCCATTCTTTCAACTAGAGCGAAGGTTTCTTCGAAGTAAATCCCTTCTATTTGTGCATATCCTGTGCACACTAATATTGCTTTATTCCTTATAACCTTACCATCTTCATTAAATTTATTTTTTTTAATCCAGTTGGTCCCTACCACATTTTTGTTCTTTGGTCTTGGGACAAGTTCTCAGGTCTGATTTTACTCTATTTGATCAATCTCTTGATTCATGGATTTGATCCAGTATTCATCTTTTCTTGCCTCTGCAAATTTTTCGGGTTCTATTAGGGAGAGAAATGCTTGTTTTGATTCATATGTTAGTTTTCTTCTTGTTTCAACTCCAACGCTTTTGTTACCAAGGATTTTTCTTTCAAGATGATTTCTTTGTATTCTCCTAGATGGTGATTTTATATCTTGTCTTGGTGATTCTTCCTCTTACTTTTATTCTTCACTTCGTGATTCATCGTCTTGTATTTCTTTAATTTCTTCATCATCATCATCTCTTATCCTTTCATCAAATTGTGAATTATCTTGAGATTTGATCCCTTTTGTTTTTATATCATCCACTTTTACATTTCCACTTTCCACAATATTGTGTAGCCTTATATTATAGCATATGTATGCCCTTTTTTGGATGAGTAACCAATAAATATGCCTTCATCTGAACTAGAATAAAATTTTCCTAGGTTATCATCATCTCTCTTTATGTAGCATTTTCTCCCTAAAACTCTAAAGTGTTTAACTAATGTTGGTATGTCAAACCACAATTCATATGGTGTTTTGTTGTGGTTAACTATAAGTTATGCTCTGTTAAGTGTGTACATTGTTGTATACATTGCTTCTCTCCAATATCTATCTGGGATTTTGGCTTCATTTAACATGGTTATGGCTGCTTCTTGAACAATTATATTTTTCCTTTCAGCAACTCCATTTTGTTGAAGAGTTCTTGGAGCTGAAAAGTGTCTTTTAATTCCATGTGTTTCACAAAATTTGTTGAAATCATTTGAGGTAAATTATCCTCCATTGTCTGATCTTAGTCACTTGATTTTGAGATCGATCTCATTTTCAACTTGTGTTTTCAAGACTTTATTTTTTTTGAATGCTTTTGATTTTGCTTTGAGAAAGGTGTTGGGTATGTGTTATATTATTTGCAGGACTAGAAATAGTGTCTACGTTGTGTTGGGTGCATAGGGGGGTAAGAGGGGGGTAGAGTGCCCCCTTTCCCAAGGGGTCATAGGGGGTAGTGCCCTCGAAAAAAAAAANATTATCTTGAGATTTGATCCCTTTTGTTTTTATATCATCCACTTTTACATTTCCACTTTCCACAATATTGTGTAGCCTTATATTATAGCATATGTATGCCCTTTTTTGGATGAGTAACCAATAAATATGCCTTCATCTGAACTAGAATAAAATTTTCCTAGGTTATCATCATCTCTCTTTATGTAGCATTTTCTCCCTAAAACTCTAAAGTGTTTAACTAATGTTGGTATGTCAAACCACAATTCATATGGTGTTTTGTTGTGGTTAACTATAAGTTATGCTCTGTTAAGTGTGTACATTGTTGTATACATTGCTTCTCTCCAATATCTATCTGGGATTTTGGCTTCATTTAACATGGTTATGGCTGCTTCTTGAACAATTATATTTTTCCTTTCAGCAACTCCATTTTGTTGAAGAGTTCTTGGAGCTGAAAAGTGTCTTTTAATTCCATGTGTTTCACAAAATTTGTTGAAATCATTTGAGGTAAATTATCCTCCATTGTCTGATCTTAGTCACTTGATTTTGAGATCGATCTCATTTTCAACTTGTGTTTTCAAGACTTTATTTTTTTTGAATGCTTTTGATTTTGCTTTGAGAAAGGTGTTGGGTATGTGTTATATTATTTGCAGGACTAGAAATAGTGTCTACGTTGTGTTGGGTGCATAGGGGGGTAAGAGGGGGGTAGAGTGCCCCCTTTCCCAAGGGGTCATAGGGGGTAGTGCCCTCGAAAAAAAAAAATCATCAGTTTTCATGCTCATTTTTGGGTAGTTTTTCAGCACATGGTTTTTCACCAATGGTTTTATATTTTTGGTTAAGGAATTAGGGTTTTTGACTAATCCAGGTCATTGGATTAGGGTTTTGTATGCCTCTGGATCCTATATGTATATTGTATTTTAAATGATGTATGATAAGGATGAATATAGAATATGTTGGTTTTCCCATTTTGGGTTTCCAGCGGAAAAATCTTTATGTAATGTGTGTATTGGCCATTGTATATTTTCTATTCTTTTATTGAAAATATGTTTGCAATAAATTATTATACAAGGTTAAAATCTACAAAAGGATACCCAAGGCATTCTTGTATATTCATCAATGAATAAAACGAAGTAATGTTAACCTTTCATACTCTTAGTTCTTGTTGGTCCACAGAGGTCACTATGAACAAGTTCTAATAGTTTTGATGTAGAGTATTCATTTGTCTTGAATCTTACTGTTTTCTACTTCCCATGTTGGTAGTTCCTACAAACAGAGTTTCAAGATTTTATAATCTTTGGCATGTCTTTCAAAAATTCCTTTCTACTAACTTTTATCAAGTTATTGAAGCTTATGTGTCTCATTCTTCTATGTCATAGTGAACTTTCATCTATTTGGCCAATGAAACACTTTTCTTCTTCTTTTGTGTTTAAGATATATACATTTCTTGACATCTTTGGTGCAACAACCACTAATTTTCCCGAGTATTCTTTTCTAATTTAACATTTTTTAGAATTAAATATGAGAATATGTCATTGATCACATGTTTGTCTCACACTCAGAAAATTAGGCTTCAAATTTTCAACTAATAACACATTTTTTTCTTTATCTCTGTTATTTCTTAGACTAACTATACCCCTTCCAAGTATCCATGTCGAGACATCATCTCCAAATATAACACTTCCTTTTTCTTTCCTTTTCAAACTGAGGATTTTGTTTTGATCTACTGTCATATGCTTTGAACATCCACTATCAACATACCATTGAATTATTTTATTCTTGGAATATAAGGCTACCTTACATTATGTTTCATTTTCTTCTATTTGTTTTTCCTTCTATATATTCTTATAATTTTCTTCTTAACTATTGCAAATACTTGTCTCCATGGAATCTTTTGATATTATGCAATTACTAGATTTATGACCATAATTGTTGCATTTGTAGAATTCAATATTGTAATGTTGTAATGGAGAAAATGAATTATAGTTTCTACTCCTTTGATTTCTACTAGAATTTTTGTTCTTATGGCCATATCCTTGAACACTTTTATGTTATTTATTTCTATAATATTTATATTCTAATGCTTTATGCCCAAAATCATGACAAGAAAAACAGTATCCAATAAAGAGTTGGTGATACCTTTTTGGGGGAGTTCCTCTTGGAGTAGTATTTCTTCTCTACTCATTTATTTTTGGAGAGAGTGCATATCTTTGTTGATTAGATTAAGTCTTTATCTAGTTCTCTTCTCTTTCGAAGGATCTCTGAAGGGAAGCTACATAAGTCCTTGGATTTTTATCACTTTTATGTATTCCATATTTTGAGCCTTTATTAGTTTCCTTGTGATCATAACCCAGCCCAATCTTATTACTTGATGGTATTTAACTATTAAGGATGCCATCCAATATTTTTGAACTACTTTCAAGCTTTGAAAGGTTAGTGCCTTTTTCAATTTTCCTTCTTAGAAGAACTATTTTAGCATCTAATTTTTTACAATTGTTCTCCTTGTCATTAAGTTGTTTACTTAAGATTTATTCAATTCTTTTAGTTTCTTGTAGTTGATTTTTCAAATCAACAATGATTTATTCTGTTTTCTTGATGCTTTTTTAAACTTCTTCTTCTCTTGATTTTTTTTCTTCCTTATAATCTAACAATTGTTATTTTAATGATTTGTTCTTCCTTTTATATTTTCTCAATTCTTCGAGAGCACTAACAAGTTCTTCTTAAAGGTCTACTTCTCCTTCAACTTCAGAGTTTCCTTCATCTATGTTATTATATTTAGTAGTATCGATCTGAGTTTATCTTCCCATAAATAGAAGTTATGTATCATCATCTTCACTCATGTAAGATGAACTACAGTCTTATTTCGAGTAAAAGTTTTTCTTTTTGTAGAATTTATTCTTGTTTCCAGTTTTTCCCTTTTTATGTTCTTTATGGCTATAATTTTATTCATCATCACTATCCTTCTAATTTGGATAGGGACATTTGGAGGTAAATTGCCCAACTTTTCCACAGTTGAAACATTTGAGAGGTAACTTCCCTTTGTATTTCCTAGACCCTTATTCAAACATTAGTTGTTGAAAGATTGGTTGTTATTGATGTCAACCCTTGAATAGAAAGTTAATAAGTTGCATGTGAAGTTAACAAGTTGCATTTCAATTGCACGTCATTAACAAGACATTATGAGTTGGCCCTAAATTAGGAAAAAGGTATATTCTCGAAAAAAAAACTAGCTAATTTTAGAAAATTCTTAGGTGAATCTAAAACATACCAATAACTAAGAGCTAACTAGAGTGACACTATTCATCAACTCATTTGTTTGATTACATGAATAAATGAAGAGATAACTGATAATTAAAAATAAAATAAAAACCTACGAAAACACTAAAACTGGAATTTGAGTCATCACATGAAGGAATTTAACTCCCAAAAATTGTTGAAATAGATTATGATCTGATAAATTAGATCGGCACAACAATGAAATCTTCGAGATGCAAATCCTTGTAAAATTTCATCCCAAACAGATAACCGAGTCAAAAGTTAAGACTTTCATAAATACCTGCATTTTTTAATGATATCCTCATTGGAAACACATATAGAGAGAGAGAAGAGTCCATTGAATTTTTTGGTGTGAATATAGATTGGAATATCTGAGGCAGTGAGATGAATGAAGCGAAGTTTAGTGAAGGGATAAGTTTACAAGATTGGAGTGTACAAAACATTTATTGCAGTAGTGTCTTTGAGGTAATTTTCAAGTTGCGGAAGGGAAAAGCATGGACATCTGCGATCAGGAAGTGTACAAGTCACGGATCTATGAAGAAGACAAGAAGAAGATAAAGGATATAATCCACCAAGCCAGCTATATATTGAAGGTATGTCTTCTTGTGTATGTTAGGGTGTGTCTTCTGAAGAAATGAGGAGCATATATGTTTTAGTGATTCATAAGAATTTGATTTGGTGAACTCTGTTGTGGATCTTGGTATGAGGTATGTGTGATTGCAGTCTTGATGAGATATTGAAATCAGTAGCAGTAACAAAAGTATCATAAACAACAACAACAATTATTTATCAGTTATAGCGACAAAGGAAGTGACAGATTGATCTACATTTATATTTCAGGGCGATTGGATGGGGCAAGGAAAGGGGGTTATAGCCTCCTTCCAATTAGAGTCGGTAAATTAGGGAGTTGGAGATTCCTTTAGGTTGAAGCCTGTAAATAGGGGTTTGGAGCCTCCTTCTAGTTGTATATGGAGAAACAAGAAGTTGGTGCTTCCAATAAATGTACTCTTTGATAAATAAATAAAACATTGTGTGGTTTTCTACAGCATTGGGTTTCCACGTAAAATTATGGTGTATTGTTTTTATTTGATTTTTATGCATTGAATTATGGTGTTGATAATATATTGAACATTATTGGAGGTTTTATATTGTGATTAAAATTACTAATTGTACTCATACTAATTCACCCCCCCCTCTAAGTATTCCAACAATTGGTATCAGAGAAGGTACTTCAGAAAGCAGTCTAACCATTGGAAGGGGATCATGGAATACACTAAGATTGGAGCACTAGTGTTTGACAATCAGAAATACACCTTCTGGAATAAAAGGATGAAAACCTTTTTTACATTCACAGGGATTTGATGTTTGGAAATTAGTAGTAGATGGGTATAAAGCACCAACCACTCCCCCAACTAATAGATATGGAAAGAAACTCAGTGAAAACAACTCAAAGGATAAAGGTATTATTCTGAGAAGTCTAGTTGTATCATTATTTGTTAATATTATGCATTGTGATAGTGCAAAGGATCTTCGGGATAAACTCCAAAAGATTTATGAAGGAGATGTGAAAGTTAATGGAGCTAAGCTTCAAATCTTGAGAGATAAGTTTGAACAACTGAAGATGAAAGAAGATAAATACATTATAGCCTACCTTCCGCGAGTTGACAAAATAGTTAACACTATTAATGGATTGGGAGTAGAAGGTGAAGAATCAATGGTTGTTCAAAAGGTATTAAGGTCTCTTCCTATGAGATTTTATCCTAAAATATCATCCCTAGAAGAAATATTAGATCTCAGTACATTGATAATGGATGAGCTACATGGAAAATTTACAGCCCATGAAATGAGAACATAACAGGAGAACGCAGTCATGAAGGAAGTAGATTTTAAGGCATCCAAGAAGACCAAGCAAAATTCAAAACCAGGTTGCAGTTGTAGTCATGATTCATATGAAGATGAAGAGATGGCTAACTTCGTAAGTAATTTAAAGAAAGGAGACGCCAAGTATAAAGGTATGATTCCATTTAAATGTTTTAATTGTGGTGGTACTGGTCATTTTTCTTCTAAATGTCCTCATAAGAATAAATATAGCGATGAATAAGAAGCTTCTAAAAGGGAAAAGAAATATCAATAGGGAAACAAGAGAAGAAACACAAGAAAATTAATTACATGCATAATTATATAAATTTTACTTTTCATTTACAAGCTACAACTTTTAGGAGACACCAATCTCCTCTTTTGAGCACCAACTCAAGGAGATACCAATCCCATGTTTTGAGCACCAACTCAAGGAGACAACAATCTCCTATTTTTCAAGCACCAACTCAAGGAGACAACAATCCCCTATTTTTGAAGCACCAACTTGAGGAAGATGCAACTCCCTGTTGTTCAAGCTCCAAGATGTAGAGGACTTTAATCCTCCCTTGCTCCAACCTTCCACCATCACTGCATTTTTTAATATTCAAACTTCAATTTATTCCTTTGGACTCTTGTTTTGTTTATATATTCTTATTAAATCATCGATTCACACATTCTTTCAACATATTTTATTATTTATATAGTCATCCAACAGGTATATGACATTGAACCATTGTGTCTCTTTGTAAATAACAATGAACCAATGTACCTCTTCAATATAGGAATGTATATGTTCATTATAAGTATGTGTCTTTTCAATAAAATATATTAATCATACTATTTTAATTAATACAATGTGAATGAACCATTGTGCCTTTTAGATCATTTAGTCATGTTTTCAATTGGGTCAATAGATTTTGACTATCATGATTTAATTCACTTCTTACCTTACCATAGGTAAATACCACCATGGTTTTCAAATATCATGTGCTCTTTCACTTTTACCCTTTTTCTTTAATTCCATTTTCACTTTTACCTTTTTCTTTTATCCAATTTCACTTTTACCTTTTTCTTTATTCCACTTCCATATTTACTCATTTTTTTATGTAAACTCCACTTCCACTTAAATTTTCAACTTTTATTATTTATTAAAGTCATATGTATATTTAACCCACTTTCATTTCCACTTTTTCTTAAAACTTTGTTTCCACTTAACTTTTCCACTTTTGTATTTATTAAAGTGATACCAAGGTCACATTTATATTTAATTACCTGCTAACCTTTCACATATATTTGATCACTTACTAACCTTTGACATTAATGACAATGTATTCAACAATTGACTGCCTAAGTGGATCTAACCATTGGTGGCTGCTAGAAATTGTTTGGGTTTGAAGGTTCATTAAAATTCATCCTGGAAATAATGATGACCAAAACTTGCTACAAAATATCGACTACTATGCTGATATGACAGACTCAAGGGTTCTTTGTGCTACATCAAAAATTTCCCTTCCACTACACTCATAAATGATAGTGCACGAGAAAGTATTCAAGAGGGAAACTCACCAATATTCATTATGTTCATCATGATCCTGTCTCAAAAGAATATATAGTCAGCAGGACAAATCGACTCGACCAATGTAGTAATTGAAATTGTTTCATTGTTTCATTTTCATTATTTCATTCTTTCAAAGCACTCGACCAGGCAATCCCATGTATTCTGGTAGTCCACTATGTTCCTGTAACTCAGTATTCATGTAGATTTTACTGTAGTTCCATTTCATACTCCACTATGGTACTTATTGTATTCATGTTGAAATCAATGCCAACATAATATTTCCATCACTTATCCATTTCTATCATTAAAGTCTATGTGACTAAAAATCTATTGAAATTTTTTATATTGCAACTTCACTTATTCTATTGTTCCTCCAAGTAGCATAATTTCTATAGGTTCCACATCCACAAACCCTGCTTGTTCAATCTTATGCCTAAATATTTTTCCAATTTATCCTATATTGTTGAATCCTCACCCCACCTCTGGTCTATCTAGAGTAAATTTAAATCTACCTCTATAATAATGATGCAGGAGCATCGCTCCAATGTCATCAAGCACTAGCCAACCAGCACACCCAACACACATTCAATGGAGAGGAGAGGCGCAACCCTCTCACTTTCAAATTTCAAATTTGAATTTAATGTATTAAATGTTTGTAAGGCTGGT
>SNQJ01S0055290.1:85145-105729 GCA_010110895.2 Picea sitchensis
TGTATTAAATGTTTGTAAGGCTGGTAGAGCCGAAGCCATGCCTTCGAGCATGTTGTAGTTGGTGTCTCCTTAATGGCTGACAGGTTTATGGGGATCTAGATCCAATTCAGATTAGATGGCTCATTCAATGTAATTCATTGTAATTAATGAGAGTTGGTGATGATGGAGGGAAGCGCTCGAGGATCCCCCTTTTGTAAAGAGATCTTCTTTTTGTTTTAAAAAAAAGGAGGGGAAGAATAGAGAAAATAGGGAGAGGAGAAGAAGCCGTGACTCCATTGTAGTCAAAGGTTGAGCACATTTGTAAAGAGGCATTTTTATTAATACAAACAAAGAGCAATTTTTCCTGCATGTTATTCTGGGTAATTGAATGAATGTATTTATGTGCTTATGATATGTTGTAGATGTATGTTTGTACACATTTGTAGGTTACAGACATAAACTGTTGTCTGTTGGGTTCTTTGATTCTAGGTATGATTCTTTGTGGCTTCATGCAAGAGGTTGCATGACAAAAAACTGTGGGTTTTGTAAGCGAGTGCATAGAGTGCACTTCTGAATTCTGCGGAATTTATGTAGAGACATGCCAGGAGGACGCACCAGAGGAAATCTTGGACTCAAAGGAAAACCCCTAGGATCATTGAACATCCTGAAGGAGCGACTGTGCAAAGGAGAGCACAGAGAGAGAAGATAGAAAATCTATAGATTCTGTAAATATCTGTCACGAGGGCATCGAGCGAGTGCAAGGAGTGCACAGGAGGAACTTTGTTTCAAGTTCAGGGAAGACAAAACTACTGCAGGTTCTGTAAAGCTCTGCCAAGAGGGCATTGGGTGAGTGCATAGAACGCACCGAGAAGAAATCTCCTTCGAGTTCTGAGGAAAGGGAAGTGTCGAGCTCAAAGACAACCAGAGTTACTGAACACTCTATGGGCTCTGCAAGGTGTGCATTGAGCAAAGGAATGCCAAGAGGGCGTGAAGCATTTATTTTCAAGAAACACTTTGGATCTGATATTGAGGAAATCTCAGCAGCACAAGGAGTGTGTGAGGGTGGATTTATTCTAAGTCCCGAATCTCAGGAGGAACAGTTCCTTTGCGCACAGAGAAACAGAAGAAAGGAGCAGAAGGTCAAGAAACCTTTCGAGGTTTTTGAGTTGAATAAGCTCAGGAGGGGAAGTGTTTTTATAATGTAGATGAGACCCAAAGGAATCGAGCTTGCAAGGGAAGCATCGAAGGCCGAGACCTTCGAGCATCAAATTTCTTCCAAGGGAAGGGAAGAGGTGCAAGCTCAGGACGAGGAGCATAGTTGCCATTGGATCAGCACTGGGAGGAAAGATCTGGACCGTTGAATCTATGTCCAGGAACACAGGAGGAGAGAGCACAAGGAGGATAGATCTGAACCGTTATATCTAACACCAATACCCGACAACCGTTGGATCAGGCAAAGGCGCAGGGGGTTTAAACCCTTGGATATCCACACATTTTGGAATCGGGGGTTAGAGGAGTAGAGGAGGTTGCACCCCATACTTGCAATCACAGAAATCGTGAAATCACACCAGTCGTTGGATCTGGAGCATAGTGGCCCGAGAGCCACTAGATCAAGGATACATGCACGGGATTTAGTCCTTAGGAGGTGCCCATAAAATCAAACCATGACCGTCAGATCTAGTGTAAAGGACCGATAGCCATCAGATCCATAACGAGGAGAACGAGGTTTAACCCTCGTAGAAGCAAAGGAGAGGACTCGAAAAAAAACCCTAAAGCATCATGACCATCCACAGGAGGACACGTGGAAAGCGGTCAAGGTTTCGGGAAAAGGCCCGAAAGATTTCGAGTCGTCGATCCAGTTAGATCATGGTCATTAGTTCCAGAAGGACATTGGTCATTGATCTCTCAGGAGAGAGATTTTGGCATTTCATGGACCGGCGATTCGAAAGGGAAAGAAGGAATGCTTGCATCGTGATTCCCCGAATCGCGAAAGCTGGTAGAACTTTGACGTTAAGCGTGTGATCACAGAGTGGTGGTCACGTAGACAGAGGCTAATAGAGGATCCAGAGCCATTAATCCCTTTTCGGCATTTCGACAACCGAGATTTCAAGAGTGAAGGAGTCATGAGACAGGGAGTCCTGACTCGCGATATCGTGAAACCCCAAAATCATTTGGAGGAATAGCACCAGGTCATAGGACCGGGTCACATGGAGAAGGTTTAAGGGAGGAGCCAAGGAGTTGTTAGAACCTTTTGGGGTTCGGCATTTTGGAAACTTTGAGGAGAAGGAGTCGGGGCACTTTGCGTTGAAAACCCCGAAGTCGCGAAATGCGAAAGGTGCCTATTTGGCTTGGCTCGAGGTCATAGCGTCGTGGTCACTTGGGGGAGGTGAAGCTCGCACCTTGTGACTGTTCGCACAGGTGGGGTTTCCGAAGGACCTGTGGATCATTTGGGTTCCAGCGAGAACCCACTGAGTTGTTCTAGCTTAGCATAGTTGTGGAGATCGATCCTACATGGATCTCGGCTTGAGGGTCGGGGGTCTGCGTCAAAAGTGGTATCAGAGCTTGATTTTGTCTGTATATTACAGCCAGAGGGAGCCAGAGGAAAAAGAATATGCAGTGTTGAAGCTTTGTGATGATTGTTGCAAGGTGCGTAGCAGTCAATAGACAGTCGGGAGGACTATAGGAAAGGCTGGAAGCACTCACGGTTGCAGAGTGATAGAAACAAGTTTTCCAGGAGGGCAGACAGGAATAGGAAGATGGCTACTGAAGGCCATGGACACGGTGGAAAGAAGGACCACCAAAAACAGAGAAAATATGATATGGATGAAGAGCTCACTGAGATAAGGGCAAGAATGAAAGAGCTTGCACTGTGGATGCAGTAGGATGAAAATCCGCATTGGGTATATGAATGGCCCATAAAGAGAAGGGTAAAGTGGCCAGTTCAGTATTTGTTGGCCTGAAGGCAACAAAGACTATTGAAGGAATGGTTGAGGTGTATTAGAAGCCTTAGTGACAGAGAAGGAGTGGTTCACACTTATGAACCAGAGACTGGGAGAAATCTCAGTGATGTTGAGAATGAGATGAGATCGCTCGAGGATCTCATAGACTGCCAAGTGGGCAACAGAAAATTCCCAATCTGCCAAGTGGGCAGGGAGAAGGAGATGAGACTGTTTGAAAGTATCAGGAGCTCAAAAGTGAGTTCATGTCAGTAAGGAGTGTTGATAGAGATGGGATCGATTGATCTCATAGATTTCCAGGTGGGCAACAGAAAAATCCCATACTGCCAAGTGGGAAAGGGAGAGCAGATGAACTCAGAGGTGAGTTCATATCAGCAAGAGGAGCTGACAGAGAAGGAAGGTCAGAAAAGTATTCTGATGATTGGGGGAATTCGAGTATTCCTGCCAAATAGTCCAGTAGAGGCTAATCCAAGTGTTGCGCATGAGGGTATAGTGCAACAAGAATCTGAGAAGGAGGCCATGAGGCCAAATGATTTTTAAGTGAACTGTGTATGTGGTGCAGGTACGAAAAAGGAACGACAACCATCAAAGATGGTCATGATGAAGGAGCATATACCAGAAGCTACCCAAGGAAAAGAAGAGGAGCACACAATTAATATTCTCACTCCATGGGAGAAGGAGTTATAAATGTTGGAGGATTGGTTGAACAATCCATAACCAAAAGACGACTGTCGAGAGTAGAAAGTCATGCAGATGTTAGCAGAGGATAATTCCGAGGAATCGCTCAGAAATTTCATCCGGGGAGCTGAACAGATGATGATGATTGTAATGCTGAGGCATGCAGTAGCAGATGAAGGGAAATTCCAGTCTGAGGAGCAGTTGGAGGAATATAGAACTCAACCAACATAAGGAGAACTGGCAGAAGAAAATCTCTCAGAGAAGGAAATTGAGCAGCAGCTCAGTGATAGGATTGTAGAATTTGATTCTACACCGGAGTGGAAACTCAATGCCACAAGAGAAGGTAAATACAACATGGGAGATCGAGCAGTTCTGCCCACTAAAGAGAACAAATAATTACAGCAGGGCGGACTGCATACAAAGAGCCAGCCATTGGATCATTTGGACGAGGTAATTGAAGCAATCGGGAAGCTGATGATCAGATTAGCAGAAGCGGTCAGCAAAGGGAAGCTGAGCAGAGGAGAACCTGCCATAGCAGTAGGGCAGCAGAAGCAACAACAGTAGCGAAGAAGTGGAGCAGATGGACAACTCCAGAGAACTATTTGGGATCCAACTGGATTTCACTAGCAGTGCTAGAAAGCTCATGAGAAGGAGCTCATGATTTTTGTAGCAAAGGAGTATGATGCAGGAGCATCACTCCAACATCATCAAGCGCCAGCCAACCAGCACACCCAACACACGTTCAATGGAGAGGAGAGGCGCAACCCTCTCAATTTCAAATTTCAAATTTGAATTTAATGTATTAAATGTTTGTAAGGCTAGTAGAGTCTAAGCCATGCCTTCTAGCATGTTGTAGTTGGTGTTTCCTTAATGGTTGATGGGTTTATGGGATCTAGATCTAATTTGGATTAGATGGACCATTCAATGCAATTCATTATAATTAATGAGAGTTGGTGAGGATGGAGGGAAGCGCTCGAGGAGCCCCCTTTTGTAAAGAAATCTTCTTTTTGTTTTAAAAAAAATGAGGGGAAGAATAGAGAAAATAGGGAGAGGAGAAGAAGTCGTGACTCCATTGCAGTCAGAGCTTGAGCACATTTGTAAAGAGGCATTTTTATTAATACAAATCGAGTGCAGTTTTTCCTGCATGTTATTCTGGGTAATTTAATGAATGTCTTTATGTGCTTATGATATGTTGTAGATGTAGGTTTGTCCGCATTTGCAGGTTACAGACAGAAATTGTTGTTTGTTGGGTTCTTTGATTCTAGGTCTGATTCTTTGTGGCTTCATGCAAGAGGTTGCATGATAGAACACTGTGGGTTTTGTAAGCCAGTGCATAGAGTGCACTTCTGAATTCTATGGAATTTAGGAAGAGATGTGCCAAGAAGGCACACTAGAGGAAATATTGGACTCAAAGGAAAACCCCCAGGATCGCTAAACATCCTGAAGGAGAGATTTTGCAGAGGAGAGCACAGAGAGAGAAGACAAAACGTCTACAGATTCTGTAAAGCTCTGCCAGGAGGGCATCGAGCGAGTGCAAGGAGTGCACAGGAGGAACTCTATTTCGAGTTCAGGGAAGACATAACTACTATAGGTTTTGTAGAGCTATGCCAATAGGGCATTGGGTGAGTGCATATAATGCACCGAGAAGAACTCTCCTTCAAGTTCCGAGGAAAGGGAAGTGTCGAGATCGAAGACAACCAGAGTTACTGAACACTCTGTGGGCTCTGCAAGGTGTCCATTGAGAAAAGGAATGCCAAGAGGGCGTGAAGCATTTCTTTTCAATAAATACTTTGGATATGAGATTGAGTAAATATCAGCAGCACAAGGAGTGTGCAAGGGTGCACTTATTCTAAGTCCCGAATCTCAGGAGGAACAATGCCTTTGCGCATAGAGAAACAGAAGAAAGGAGCAGAAGGTTGAGAAACCTTTCGAGGTTTCTAAGTTGACTAATCTTAGGAGGGGAAGCATTTCTATAATGCAGACGAGACCCAAATGAACTGGGATTTCAAGGGAAGCATCGAAGGCTAAGACCTTCGAGCATCGAATTTCTTCCAAGGGAAGGGAAGAGGCACAATATCAGGAGGAGGAGCACAGATGACATTGGATCGGTACTAGGAGGAAAGATCTGGACCATTGAATCTACGTCCAGGAACACAGGAGGAGAGAGCACAAGGAGGAAAGATCTGGACCATTGAATCTACGTCTAGGAACACAGGAGGAGAGAGCACAAGGAGGATAGATCTGAACCATCAGATCTAACGTTAATACCCTAAAACCGTTGGATCAGGCGAATGCGCAAGGGGTTTAAACCCTTGGATATCCACACATTCAGGAATCAGGGGTTGGAGGAGCAGAGGAGGCTGCACCCCATACTTGCAATCGCCGAAATCATGAAATCACGCCAGTCGTTGGATCTGAAGCGCAGTGGCTCGAGAGCCGCTGGATCAAGGATAAATGCACGAGAATTAGTCTATAGCAGGTGCACATAATATCATACCATGACCGTCAAATATCATGTAAAGGATCGATAGCCATCGAATCCGGAAAGAGGAGAACAAGGTTTAACCCTCGTAGAAGCAAAGGAGACGACTCAAAAAAAATCCTAAAAGCATCGTGACCGTCCATGGGAGGACACATGGCAAGTAGTCAAGGTTTCAGGAAAAGGCCCAAAATATTTTGAGCCATCGACCCAGTTAGATCGTGGTCGTCAGTTCCAGAAGGACCTGGGCCATTGATCTCTCAGCAGAGAGATTTTGGCATTTCGTGGACTGGGAATTCGAAAGGGAAAGAAGGAATGCTTGCATCGCGATTCCCCGAATCGCAAAAGCCGGTATCATTTTTATGTTAAGCGCGTGGTCACAGAGTGGTGGTCACGTGGATGGAGGATAAGGGAGGAGCCAGAGCCGTTAAGCCCTTTTCGGCATTTCGGCAACCAGGAGTTCAAGAGTGAAGGAGTCGTGAGATAGGGAGTCCCGACTCGCAATATCGTGAAACCCCGAAAGAATTCAAAGGAATAGCACCAGGTCATAGGACTGGTTCACATGGAGAAGGTTTAAGGGAGGAGCCAAGGAGTCATTAGACCCTTTTAGGGTTCAACATTTCGGAAATTCTGAGGACAAGGAGTTGGGGCACTTTGCGTTGAAAACCCTTAAGTCGCAAAATTCGAAAGTTTCCTATTTGGCTTGGCTCGAGGTCATAGCGATGTGGTCGCTTGGAGGAGGTGAAGCTCGCACCTTGTGCTTGTTCGCATAGGTGGGGTTTCCGAAGGACCTGTGGATCATTTGGGTTCCAGCAAGAACCCACTGAGTTGTTCCAGCTTAGCACAGTTGTGGAGATCGATCCTGCACGGATCTCGGCCTGAGGTTCGGTGGTCTACGTCAAATAACCCTCTCAATTTTGATATAGCTCAGAGAGAAAGAGAGATAAAAACCTCCCAAAAAGTATTTTTTTCTTTATATTGAATATAAAAATTAATCAGTGATATATTATTTCCTATCTACTAAAATAGAAAATGTATCCATATATTTGATACAAGGAGATAATAGTTTAGTAAGGGTATTGTTTTTTACCACCTAGTTAAAAGTCCTTGTGAATTCCTTACAACAGATATAGATAAAAATTCCCACTCCCTCATAGATTTTTCTATGTGTCCTATCATCTTCTACCCCTATCCTAATGCTTCTTTCATTAATATAACATCATGCCTATGAAGTTCCACCAACCTCACTAGGGCCATCCTCTTAGACAGGTTTCCCATCCCTTTTTTTTATCCAAGGAAAAAAGAAGTGTATTCAATATTGCAGAGAGAAATAAAATATACATAATAGTGTTCCTTTTATACATCCCCTTGGGAATTATGTTTCTATTGTTGCTTCATATTAACCTAAAAAATCTCTCTAAATTTAGACAATATTCCACAAAACCATGTCTTTAGATGCCAGGCCTAAATACATAGAAAAATTTGAAGTATTCCATCGGGTTATATCCAACCTCCTATATAATATACACAAATTTCTTCTTACATGCACTTAAATTCTATCCATGAATCTTTAATTAATTGTAGATTAAAATAACTTTGACTAGGATTGATCCCCCTTCCACTTCTTCAACAATATTCAGTATACATTCTCATAGTTTTAGGGAGTTTTTAGAGAGTTCATATGATTTCTTATTTAACTCTATATATACACATTTAACAAATGTACCATGCAATACTGCAAGGCAATGATTGATGAATTGACACTACTATGTCCTTATGACTACCTTCAAAACATTCAACAATTGTTTACCCCTCCCATTTACATTTTCCATTTGTCAATTTTAGTTCTTCATTCCAAACTTCTTTAGTGTAAAGACAATGTACTTAGGTGATGTATAGACTCATCAATGAAATTTTTACACAGAATAAACCTCCCAAGTCACTGCCATGTCATGTTTTGATGATTATCCAAGGTTCATACTTTGGTTGATAATGACAACTATAATTTGTTTTTTTAGAGGACTCTTCAACTTCCATAAATACTTCCACCACCACTTATTTTCACCTTCTTCATTTTCCTTCACCCTAATATAGTTTTTTTATAGATCTTCTTGAAGCCTATTTTTTTACTAAATGATTTCAACTTCTTCTTTACTAAGTCTATTAACACTATGTTTTATAATAGAAATAAATTGTTTCCATTCTTCTACCTCTCCTCCTTCGAGATCAAGTTGAGTTGCTAATTTCAAAGCTTAGTTTCATATGGAGCTAGAGCCTATATTTTGGACATTTTCTATGCTATGAATCTCAATATTTGATAGCAATTATTTTAAAGGATCAGATAGCTTGTAATTATATGTACACCCCATACATGGGTCCTCCCCAATTCTCACTATGTATCCTTTCCTTGTCATCCAAACCAATCAACTCCCTAGAAAAGGGTAAGCTTTTTTTGATACCTTAAAAATGAATAAACCCCCTCTAGATATATTCACTTCTCTTATATTCCAATCATCCATTGAACCAAAAGATATGCACTTCATTTTCATCACTCTTCCCCATTAACCTTCAATTATCATCATTCTCCAAATACTTCTTTTTTCCATTGCTTGTCCAAAAACAATGATATTATTTATACTCCATCCTACTACCTCCTTTGATTTTGAAAGTTTATTCCACTTCAGTAAGTGAATTCCTTCCCTTTCTCTTTTCCCCATCCATAGAAAACCAAAACACTTTTTCCTAATTTTTTCTAGCATTCCTTTCAGAATGAAGGATAAATATTCCCAATACATAGGTATCCCCTCCAAAAACAATTTGAATAAGGTCAATCTACCTCCTCTGGATAGCCATGTGTAACACTAATTAGTCACTCTTCCTTCAATTTCTTAGAGAGCCAATTCCAATCCTTTAATCTGTAGTCATTGGGTTTGAGAAAAAAACCAAGATTTTCAAATTGGTTGTCAAGGAGAAAGGGTGTAAATGGATATAAAAAAAAATGTTGTAACTAGTAACCAACACTATATAGACAAGAAAGGGTGTAACCAATAACCAGAAAGGGTGTAACCAATAAAATGTGTAAAGGGTGTAACTGGTAAGAAAATAAAAGGTTCCAATTACCTTAGACAATTACCTTCCAAATATCTCAAGGCTTGAGAGTACATAACCTTATGAGTTTGGTATTTTCATATTCATAATTTTATTTTATTTTTATAGGTAAAAATGATTGTACTATGAGGTCGAATCTGAAGTAGTTATACACAAACAAAATTCTAGCAATTATATCATTTCTCAGTCTTTGAGATGGCCATCAATGATATTAAATTACAAACCTCCTCTATGAGGACACTAGTGATATTAAATTATAAGTTTCCTAAAAGACATCCAATTATCTCTATTTTTTCCCTTATGATAGGCACTATATACTCCATTAAAAATCAACAATACAAATTCAAAGTTACATTAAAGCCTACAAAGGTGCTACAAATTGATATACTTTAAACAAACCATCAAAGTTTCTAAAAAATACCAGCAAGAATACTTCATACTAGCTAAAATTTCAGTACTACTACATTAGAATCATCTCCACTTTCATGGTATAGAATCTAGATTACATATTCTTTCCATGTTGAATAAGATAGTTATATGAAAGAGAAGTGACGTAAGCTATTAGAAGGGAGTAGTAGAAGGATATATTTTTTTGTTCTTTGTTGGGACAATATGCTTATTGAAATGTTGAATAAGTCATCTATAGATTGTACACTTATCATATCTATGACAAAAAACATTTGAGCTTATTCCCCAACCCTGTGATCACCGCCATCCTAAAGTGGAGTGAACAACAAAATCCAATAAATTTTCTTGTATGCCTTGAACAAAAGGAATACATTGCCAAAATGGGCATCAAATAGTTTTTCAATTATATTGTCAATATTTCCATTGTGTAAGGAAACATTTCAGTAGAGTCTTTAGTTAATGTTAACCATTGCGTTTATGTTTTTAGGTTCTATTAAGTGAGGATATATTCATGAAATATGAAGTATACTCAAAACATAATCCTCCATTTATTCCAAATGAAGCTACTATCTCATCAGGTCATAAACCCAACATTGTTCTATGTATGCTATTCAAATCAGCCCCTTTTGGTTTTAGGCTTATCAAATAGTATTCAAATAGTTGGAAGCATTTGATTAATACTCAATCTAGATTAGATTGTTTTAGTTATTTTATGCTTCTATTTTAACAATTTCTAGTGATCACATGATGGTAACTATGAGTTAGGTTGCCTCATTTTTCTTTGGGTGATAGAGTGCCCTGAAATGACAGTTCAACATCATACTACAAAGGAAATATCAAGGTTTAGAACAACCCATTTATTTCATTAGTAAGCGATTATTTAATCATAATGTCAACCAATATCATAACTACATTTGAAAATTTTGAAAGAGATGTAACAATATAAATTGTATAAAGATATTATCTTTTATTTACAAAATATTAATGCTCCTAGCCATTTACCTAGTAAGAGAAGGAGATTTGTACAGATGGAGCCAACATAGTTTTGATTTATCCTAGGAAGATTGGGTTGGAAAAATTAGGATGGAATTATGACTCAAATGTGTAGAAAACATATAGTCCAAGAAGATAATGAATGAATTGCATGAATGTTTATATGGAGAACACTTTTTAGCAAGGAAAACAACCCATAAAATGAGATCAGTAGGTTAGGTTTTGCCTAAATTATTTCTAGTCTTTAAAATAGTTCAACCCAATGATAAAAGTACTATATATTTAGTGAGAAAATCCCATGAATAGAAAATAATGTTCTTAGGAGAAAGATCCCCAAACATTTAGAGGTTCTCAATTTCCCCACAAGGAATTTGTTGTCCTAGATGGAAACTATTGTTAGACCACAAAATTGCATTATCAATTTCAGCAACTTCAAAAAAAAAATTGGGTTTTCTATTCATAGTTTCCCCCTTTTATACATTTTCCTTTTCATTTTCCATACTTAGTGGAATCCACCCACTAGTTTTGGATATGTGCACGAAATCAAAGTATAGAATGATCCCATGCCTTTGAATATGAAGTTGTAATGAAGATCAAGTTTTGGGATTTAAGTTAATTACCTTTAAGAAAAGATAGCATCAACTACAGGTGGATCTATAGGACTAGGTACAAAGAAGGTAGTTTTAGAGACATGAATAAGTCAACATTGGAAACAAAAGAATATGCCTGAAAGGGAGGGATTAATCATCATTAAACCTTTGATACAACAACTAATATGATGGTAATAAAAACGACATGTCATTAATAGTGATTATAAGACCGGTGTTTTTATGTGGTTAAAACCATCTGAATGGAGATCATGGAACATTCAGACAACAAGAAAAAATAATTATGGCCATTAAGATTGACAGAGAGAGAAAATAAGTATTTTTTCTTAGTCCAAAGGGAATAAGTCAAGAAATATATACTTTTATTTCCCTCTGAAGTGGAATCCAATCAGTTGAAAATTGGTATGGATATAAGAACCTTTCCAATGGATTATATATTAACAAGATGCACCAAATAGAAAATAGACAAATACCAGAAAATGAATTTCTTGCATTAATTTTTTTCCTTCATAAGGGTCAAACGTTCTTTATATTCCAAAACTGAGCAATTTCAGGACATCCAAGAAGCATTAAAATAATAGAAAAAATAGAATTATGTATTGGGTCAAATTATGACAATTTTTGGCTTTGGCATTAGAAAGACAGTGTCAAATTATTCATTGTCTGTAAATTCTCCCCTTTTGCTAACTACTTTTTCTCATTCGATGGAGTGTAGGTACAACCAAATAGGTCCCTATCATACTTATCATCCTCAAGCGAGGAAATTTCTGGAGGGAGGGGGGGATGTGTTACATCCAACACATCTAATGGAGCAAGATCAACTAGAGTTGAAAAGGTCAGAAGAAAATTTCGTAGGAACGTGAAATTGTTTCTTGTTGAAGGAGGATCATGTTCTTATGACGATGAGAGCATAAGTGACATTGAGGTTCCCTTAAGGTAAAAACATCTAGTGAGATGGTGGGTACCCAATGAACTTCCTTAGTTGGAAACTGACTTCTATGTCAATGAGAGGATGTATCACATTCTTCAGTTTTCCATACATGACCTGTGTCTATTCTCCATGGATGGAAAAAGGTGAAAGATGGAGGACTTTTTGAATTTATGGAGTGTGTCAGACCATGCTACAACTATGGATATTGGTTTATGCTAGTTCGATATATGCCAAGTATGTGGAGCTATGAAGTTGCTACAAATTATAAACAGCTGAAATAAAACGATCACAATAAAGGAGTGCTAGTGTATATTGATGGAAGGCCAAAGGCGTTGGGTAATATTATAGGGATTATAAACAGTATAAGACCCAAGACAACAAGAAAGAAACCCAATTGTATATTTGAGGGGAGTGAAGGAAATCAAATATTTGTATGTGTAGTTAAAACAATAGTTGGAGGGGAAGAGTTGTTGGTCAATCACAATTTGAATCGAATCGATAGAGGCGCTAATATTATGGGGGTAATTATGTTCTACTAGTATACCCAACCTGTAGTTAATGTTTTCCTTTTTGTATCATTAACATACATTTTTATAGCCCATTCTTCTTGTATTATTTTCTAACATTCTAAAATGTCATGCTTCTTATATTGTGGTAGGGTGATTATGGGAAGGCATCAGCTAGCTTGCAGCAGGTATAATGTTAATTTTCATATCAATTCTTGTTGACAAAAATTGAATTAAGATGTTTATTTATTGTTGTATACTAGCACACCGTCAGAGCACAATGATGTGGGTGATGAAATATTTTATTCCATCGACCCAATGAAAACAATTATAAAGGCCTTGAGAAAGGAAAATAGGGAACTCATTGAATTGGCTAGGTGTAAGCAAGCTACAAAGGATACCTTAGAAAGGATGAGAATTTTAATGTAGGATATAGAACAATATGGGGTAAGCTCAATTTTTAAAAAATATTATTTCTAACATACATTAATTTATGAAAAAAAAATTGATACCTTTATATGAACAATACTCTAACATTTTATTTCTATAGAAATTTTTGGATTCGATGGGACAACTTGGTCATGGGGACATTGTCGATAGTAGTGATGCACCAACATCATAGCGTCCTAGCGCAAGACACATACCCACGAGGCTATTTTCCTCTGTGTTTGTGGCTCAAAGGAATAAAACTCATGGGGCACATGAGATTCCCCCAGCACACATGTTGGATCATGCATGTGATGGTCTATAGGGAAAATCTCACGAGGATGATTCTACACTACATTGATATCCTAGAGAATCATGTGTTAAAAGCACGAGAACAATATCCATCATCTTTTTGGTGGAAGATAAACTGGTTCCCTTGAATATACAACAAATCTCAAGTATTTATGAATATATTAATTAATTCCTACCATTTAATTGAAAACTACATCTTTCAGATTATTTTAATCTAATCATCATATCGTTTTGTAGGAAACAATGTTTTTAACAAGACCATGCATAAAAAATATTTAGACATTTTTCGGCCCGCCATTTGCACATGGTGGAATTCCCATAATAAATATTTGAAAAAAAATCTTATGAACCATATGGTCGGCATGTTTGGTGATACGTTCAACAAGTCTAAAATCACCTTGAGGGTCAATACATATTTGAAATATGTCAGATATCAATATAGGGTTCAATTGAAAAAAAAACCTAAGTATGATCGTCCTTTGGACATTCCCGAGAAGGAATGGAAGAATATATAGGGTGATGTAAAGGAGAGTGCATTGAGATAAGAAGGGAAGACAACACCTAGCCCTGCAAGGTAATATAAGATATTTTAAATTGAATATGTTGAATTTTATTTAGTTCTTATATAGAAAAAATTGTAATATCTAACATACTTGAAACTTTTCGTAGGCTCCCGGACATGTCAAAAGAAACCAAGGCAAGACTAGAAAAGCATGGGCAGTACAAACTTGGCCAAGGTGGTTATCTCATATTAAAAGCTTGAATTACAAGTACCAAATAATTTAATCATATTATTCATATCATCATGTAAATTTTATTTAATTGCAACCAATCAGCAAAAATATTGATCTTATGCAATGTAGGGGGATACATTCATCACTACTACCACCAAAGAAGAATTGAGGGTTGGGTTCAAGTTCATCTTTAAAGCAATGGTGGAACGTTGACAAAATATGGGAAAAATGGAATCTGACCCTTCGAACAAGATGGTAAATAAAATGTCAATATTGTAATTGTTGATTACTTCTCAAATATATTGACGATTGATTTAAACCATCAATTAATGTGTCTATTTTTTTTGAGAAATCAAGTAACAACAGTTCATTCGACCATGGTGGATAGAAACCCCGTGATTTTAGTGGTGTGCAGACCCATCACGTTATGTGTGTATTTAAAATCAAATGTATAATATGATGATTATTAATATTTACTTGAAAATGGTGTACTTGTAACTTTTCTTGTTTCAATGGTGGATCATGTAGATGAGGGTGCTCAGAGAGGAGAGGAACCAATGACAATCCAACCAATGGTGCCGACTACTCCTCCAGGTAAAAACCATAGTAATGATATTTGTATTAATGAAACACTACTATGAATAATAACTAACCATCTCCTTTTAATGTTTTTTGTTATTGTAGTGGATGCCACTGTAGTGCATGAGGGTGCACGTCGTACTACTAGAAGTAGTAAAATGATTGAGATGATGCATATTCATCCAACACCAAAAAATGGGCCCAATAGGTGAAGGGGATCAAGATGAATGCACTGATGATTTACTCAAGAATTATATCATAAATAAGAAACAAAAAAAGAAGTGATTATACATATTTTGAGGATTAAATTTATTAATTAAATTATTTGTTGTACAAGTTTTTGTTTTGTTACCTTCTTATGCAACAAATTTATATGTGTTGTATACATGTACCTTATTTCTTTCATTTACCATTAATTTTTGTTTCCCTACTTGTTATGCATGACTGGGTATGGGGAATTGAGAGTGATGTGAAGAGAGGGGAGGGGCTGATGTAGGAGCATCACTCCACCTTAGCAATGCACAAGTATTCCAACACATCAAAGCACATTCAAGGAGGGGAGAGGCGTCGGTCCTCTCATTTTTCCCTCATTTTCAATTATCAATTTGTATTAAATGCAATTAAATGTTGTAAGACTTGGTAGAGCCGAGTCATGCCTTTGTGCATATAGGATATAAGGTCGCCTTTAATGGCTGACATGATTATAAGATATAGATCTTATTCAGACTAGATGGCCATTGAATTTAATTCAATGTAATTAATGAGAGTTAGGTAGCTTGGAGGGAGAGCTCGAGGAGCCCCTGTTTTGTAAAAGATTGTGTATCTGATTTCATAAGAACAGATTAGGAATAGAGGAAAAGGAGAGGAGAGAACGTTGAGACTTTGTTGTAGTCTAACCTTCGTAAACATCTGTATAGACATTCAGAGATAATACAAAAAACAGTTTTTCCTGCATATGATGATGTGTGTTTATGTGTTTTATGTATGAATGTCATTCATGATTATATGAGCTTATGTTGTAGATGTGTATCAATATTTTCCATATACAGGTTGAAGATAGATTCTATTATATTTGAGAGTTTGTTGGAACTGTTATGGGTTCTTTAGGCTAAGTGCAATGAGTGCGTAACAGAGTGTGAAAACTCTATGAGCCAACGCAAGGAGTGCGTATCTAAACTATGATTTCAGTTAGGGAGAGAACATGCCAGGAGGGAACACTAGAATATTTATAGACTCAAGGAGATCCTCAGAGCTACTAAATACTCTAGTGGAGAGACTGTGCAGAGGAGGCACATAACAGAGAACATAATTGTTGAAGATTTTGTAGAGCTATGCGAGGAGGGAATTGAGCAGGTGCAAGTGTGCACAAGGTGAACTTTGTTTTGAGTTTAGAGAGAAGAGAAGTGTCAAGGAGAAGACACTCATAGAGTTACTGAATACTCTGGAAACCTCAGCAAGGAGTGTTGGAGTAGAAGGTTGCCAAGAGGGAACACATATCCCTTCGAGTAACAAAAGGGACAAAGACCTTTGAGGTCCGAGAATTTGAAGCTCAAGGTGAAACAAAGTTGTTGAATACTCTGGAGGAAGACCTACGCAAGGAGCACACCAGACCAACACTCAGAAGAAGTGTTGAGAGATAGCCATATGAAGGGCAGTCAAGTGCAAGGAGTGTGTGTAAAAGAGAACTAATTCAAGTTCAAGAAGCTCAGGAGGAGTAGTGCAAAGTTGCGCGTAGAGTGCAAATGTGTGTCATGGCCGAGATTTCATTTTGTTGCTAAGCTTAGGAGAATGAGTAGAGAACATGCCAGGAAGGCACCAAAAAGTATTTTGAAAGAAGAAGAAGGGCCGAGACCCTTAAGAAACTGAGTAAATCGAAAATCTCAGAAGAAATAGCATTTTCAAGAGCGCAAGTGAGACTTAAAGTAGTTGGGTTCACGGGAGAAAGATCAAAGTCCGCAACCTTTGACACTTATAAATTTTCCCAAATTCGAGAGAAATTAAAATCTCAGGAGGAGGAGCAACAACTATCGTCAGATCAGTTGCATAGGAGAGATCTGGGTCATCGAATCTCATGTCCAGATAGGAGGAGCATGCAGAGGAGAGGAACAGATCCCATCCGTCGGATCTGAGAGTGTGGACCAATAGTCGTTGTATCCAGAGGTAAGCGCACGTGCCTTAAGTCCTTTGAAAGTGAATATGAGAGAGGACTCATGAAGTCCTGAAGCCAGTTGGGACCGTCCATCATCCAGAGAGACAGGTGGAAGTAGATCCGATAATTCGAGGATTCAGACTCCAGAATATTTGCAAGGAGAACAATTCAAACTTCGTGAAGCCCAAAGCAGTGGAGAAGATTTGGACCATTGGATCAAGAAGGATGCATGGCTAAGATCCACATATTTTGGAGAAATTCACTCCAAAATAAAGCGAGAGTTGAGAGAACTTAGAGGAGTGGGGTTGATCGTAGTCGTTGTCATAGGAAGGACACGTGGCCAGAGATCAACACTTCGTTGATTCGCTAATCAAGAAAGACAGAAGTTAGAGAGGAAAATACTCACAAAGTCGGAAGTCACGAGGTCATCAGGGTCATCCGTGAAGAGTGGACAGTTGGAAAAATATTTTCTAGTCCAGAGACTCAGCGCTACGAAAGTTCTATAGAGAAGTGTTTCGTAAATTCCCAAAACACCGAAGCCGAAGTAGTTGAGGGTCGTTGATCGGAAGAAGTAGTGGGGACCATTGATCCTTGCACTATAGAATTCATCAATTCGGAGATCAGGTAAAAGAGATAAATCATCTGGTAAAATCTCCAAAGTTGTTACACATGATTTTGGTCATCTTGGTGATGTATTAACAATGGTGTACTCAGGTTCCCAACAAGAAATTTCTCCTGAGAAAAGTGGCATTTATCTCCTTCCAGAAAACATATTTTCAAAGTGAGTTCGCAGGATGTTTATGGCCTAGGGTGCGAAAATGACCCATTCTTGCATGCCACCTTCATCTAGGGTGCGAACTTCTCGCAGGTTGCTCTATACACAGGGTGAGAACTTGTTTTTAAGCTTGGAAAAGAGAAGAAGTCTCGAGGGTTCTAGAAGGGAATCTTCTAGAAAATGAGTTGGCATTCGTATGGTTGTCATTTTACTGGCTTCTATGATTTGGTGGGATCATTCTCATCCATGTAACCATCTCACCCTCTCCTATATATTGAAAGGATTCTCATGGAAAAGGTTAAGCAAGATTAATTGAAGAATTGGTGAAGGAATTGTGTGAAGAACCCTACTTGAACAGAAGCTTNTTACACATGATTTTGGTCATCTTGGTGATGTATTAACAATGGTGTACTCAGGTTCCCAACAAGAAATTTCTCCTGAGAAAAGTGGCATTTATCTCCTTCCAGAAAACATATTTTCAAAGTGAGTTCGCAGGATGTTTATGGCCTAGGGTGCGAAAATGACCCATTCTTGCATGCCACCTTCATCTAGGGTGCGAACTTCTCGCAGGTTGCTCTATACACAGGGTGAGAACTTGTTTTTAAGCTTGGAAAAGAGAAGAAGTCTCGAGGGTTCTAGAAGGGAATCTTCTAGAAAATGAGTTGGCATTCGTATGGTTGTCATTTTACTGGCTTCTATGATTTGGTGGGATCATTCTCATCCATGTAACCATCTCACCCTCTCCTATATATTGAAAGGATTCTCATGGAAAAGGTTAAGCAAGATTAATTGAAGAATTGGTGAAGGAATTGTGTGAAGAACCCTACTTGAACAGAAGCTTGGAGACTCTAGTAGGTCTATCAAGAGGAATTGGATCTTCTTCATGCAAGTACAAAACAAGTGTGTGTGTTGGAACCAAGAGTCACTGAAAGGAAGCTTGCGACATCAAGGCGATCAGGTTGTATCTTCTACTTTCAATTAATATGATATAGCAGCATGTCCTTTTCCCATAAAGTCATTCTTACTTTATTGTGTAATTTTTTGATCATATGCATAAGTTGACAATTGAATAAATTTTTCTATCTTCACTTTGGTTGGTTTGTGTTGTCTTGGACTTGACCTCACGAGAGCACCGGAGCGAAGCGAGAGCAACATAGACCTAAGGAAGCGATACAAAGGTATGTCACTTGTTCCTCCTTACTAGCTAATTCAATGGTCATAACTTAGGGAAAGTGTCATGTCCTGTCATGTTTTTTTCTAGATCCAGGTGGATCTAGGGATATCTGTTAGTGTCCGCACCTACCGATTAGTCCGATAACAAAATTGGCAAATCCACTGGGGATGCAACCGATATTTTAGTGGTTTTTGGTGTTTTTCCTTGGCCATTTTCTCTTGCCTTACCTTTCTTAATTTCTATTAATCTCTTAGTCTTCAGGAGATCCTGACAGACTCTCTGGGTCCAGAAGTCCCTTCAAATTTTTTGTCTTTTTCCAAATTTTTGCCTAGTTTCAGGCCTTCTCGCACTGAACCCCTCTGTGGCCTATGAGAATCCCTTGAGTTCACACTCTGCCTTTCAGTTCAGTATTAGATTCTTGCACTCTACTTGAGGCCAGCCTTCGAGAATGCTCCATTCTCGCACTGTACATTACTGATAGCCTGCAAACCCACTTTTAAAATTTTTGGAATTAAGGTTTTTGTATGCTCAGATGCCCAGATCTGTATGTGTGTCTGAAAAGAAATTCTTGGACCATTGGTTGATTGTTTCTTGAATTTGTATTTTGTGCACGATCAGTCTTCGGAAATCAAAGGCTCTTCTTGTCCATCTTTTTCTCAACTCTCATCTCTTGACTTTTCTTAGCAAGGATATAATCTTTGATCTTGGAATCTGAGTACTTGTTTGGTTAGGAGCCGATGATTGGTTTGAAATTTGGGATTGTTTGTCTTTCTCATTTTCTCATTACTTGGAAAATCATTTTTCTCATGCAAATGAAAAGACTAGTCTTGTCTGCTTGTCATTTTTATCTCCATTGAAAGATTGGTTTGGGTTTTGTTTATTGCTTATTCGTTAGTTATTGGTTTTCCTTAGTTTCACCACCACGGTGATTCTTTTTGAAAAGTAAAAACATTTTTCTTTTTAAAAGAATTTTTATTTTGAAAATATTGGAAATCAATAGTTGAAATAGAACAAATAGAGAATTGTCATTGTTACATAATTCATTGAAGATTGCATTTTAAAGAAAATTGTATATCGTAGTTCAAGATTGTTCTAGAAAACTCCTCTTTCCCTCCTATAAATATGATTCATCGAACAAGAATTGATATTTTTCGTTCCTATCTTTGCATTTTTGGGTCAGAGTCTCACACAACATCGGTTTCATTTTCGTTTCCTTTGAGTAACAACAGCTTTTAAAAATATTGCGCAATTTTGAAATTTAACTAGTAACTCTTTTCTAGGACTCTATTACACCAACAATTAGCTAGGCTAGAGCTTTGGAATAGGCAGAGAGATACTCTCCAAAGCACAAAACACACAATAGAATCTTGTGTTAAGGAGTGTCCAATTCCATTTGCAACATTTTGTCCTGGGAAGCCCTTCTCACACAAGGGTCAAACCCGAGGTCGCATTGATATTGACAGAGTTACTCACCCTGCTTCATTGATATCGGTGTAGAGATTTCACGTATTATGGGGGTCACTTGGAGGTATACCCACAATTATGAGTGGAAGCCTCTCAAGTTGATTTCGGGCTAGATACTCTGCCTTTGCGTGTGGATCGGACTATCGACTGGCCCCCCAGGATTTATTGTTGTAGGTGGTAACCTTAGTGGCCTATCTTCTTAGGGTCTTACACAAGGTGACTGTGAAGGGGAAAGTCTTCACGGTACCTGGAATCGACGTTGGCCAAACTCACTCAGGCTCCTTGGAGGCTATACCCACGATTATGTGTGGGAGCTTGCACCAG
>SNQJ01S0055290.1:114823-135232 GCA_010110895.2 Picea sitchensis
TGCAAGTACAGAACAAGTGTGTGTGTTGGAACCAAGAGTCACCGAAAGGAAGCTTGCAACATCAAGGCAATCAAGTTGTATCTTCTACTTTCAATTAATATGATATAGCGGCATGTCCTTTTCCCATAAAGTCATTCTTACTTTATTCTGTAATTCCTTGATCATATGCATAAGTTGACAATTGAATACATTTTTCTATATTCACTTTGGTTGGTTTGTGTTGTCTTGGACTTGACCTCCCGAGAGCGCTGGAGCGAAGTGGGAGCAACAGAGACCAACAAAAGCTCCAAAGCACGGAATTGTGAAGGGAGCTAGCCCACGGTCGTAGTCCATGGTCACGTGAAAGAAAGGGGATTAGCCAGAAGAGATAGCGCCCATTGATGTTGAGATTTGAACAACGCTAAGGAGAGGGCCCGCAGGTGCCATATGACATGTGCCTTAGGAGAATGGGAGTCTTGTATAAGTTTTTTTGGGTTCCAGCAGGGGGGCCAAAGAGTTAATCCAACTCAGTGATCAAATATCCTTGACCGAGAGGTCACAGAACCCCCCAGGAGAGGAGGGGGGTTGCACCAAGTGGTATCAGAGAATATTTTTTTGCCTGTATATTTCATTCAAAAGGAAAGAAAGGGAATGAAGACAGTTTTCTACCGATAAGTAGTATCAGAAACTGGATTTTTCCTGTAGAATAGCAAGTGAAGAAGGAGACAGAGTATTGATGCTCTGTGTGAAATATTGTTACAAGTGTGCAACAGCAAATTAAACAGCCAGGTGAGCCATGAGAGAAGATTGATATTCTCTCAGTTGTAGAGTGAACAATAAACTTTCCAGGAGGGAAGGTAGAAGGTAAAATGGCTATTGAAGGCCATAGAAGAAATCAAGACAAGGACCACAAGTAGAAAATCAAGCCAGATATGGATCTGGATCTCATTGAGATAAGAGAAAGGATGGAACAACTAACAATGAAGATGCAGCAAGAAGAAAAGGTACATTGGACATATGAATGTCCTTTCAAAAATAAATTAAAATGACCTTTTCAAAAGTTGTTAGCCAAAAGGAAGAGACAAGTAGTAAGGAGGTGGCTGAGGCATGTTGAAAACCTCAGTGACATAGAAGAGAAAGTGGTTCACATCTGTGAACCATAGATTGGGAGGAACCTCAGTGATGAGGAGGAAATGAGATCAATTGAGGATCTCATAGACTGCCAGGAGGGAAGTAGTGTTTTTTCATATTTCCAGGGGGGGAAATGAGATGAGATCAGTTGATCTCATAGACTGCCATGAGGGTAGAAGAGAAACCCCATATTGTCAGGTGGAAAGGGAAGAAGAGAGGAGACTACCTGAAATTCTCATGAACTTAGCTGAGATTTCATATCAGCAAGGAGAGTTGATGGATTTGAGTCATAGATTCATTCTGATCATTGGGGGAATTGAGATATTCCTACCAATTATTCCAGCAGAGGCTAATGCAAGTGTTTCACATGAGGAGGTGATGCAACGAGCACCCAAGAAAGAGGCCATGGGGCCAAATATTTTAAAGATAAATGTGTCTATGATGAAGGTACAACAAAGGAAATACAACTAGCAAGGATTGTTAAAGAGGAGGAGAAGGAGCAGACATTGATGTCTTCCCCAATAGAAAAAAAGGATAATTCATATGAATTGCTCACTCAATGGGATCAAGATTTGAAAATGTTGGAGGATTGGTTGGACAATCCAGAAGTAGAAGATGGATTCCAAGAGACAGTCATGCATATTGCAGGAGAAGAGCATTCAGCAAAATTTCTCAAAAATTTCAGCCTGAGAGTTGAACAGGAGATGACTGCAGCACTGGATCCTACAGCAGAAGAGGAAGCATACACCATAGATTTTTTTGAGTTGTATGAGGAACTGGAATCCCAGGAGAGAAGAATAAATATACATAGTATGCATATCCAACGGATCAATTTGGAAACAAGTGGAGGAGCACACCAGCCCAAGGAACAGCTGGAGGAAGCTAGAGTTGAACCAGCACAAGGAGTTCTGGCAGAAGAAAATCTGTCAGAGGAAGAAGCTGAGAAGTAGCTGAGTGATGATACTGCAAAAATGGAGTTTGCAGTAGGGTGGCAAGATAAGGCCACATGAGATGAAGGCATCAAGGGATATCAGGTTTATCTACCCATTAAAAAGGAGTATATGCAGCAACGCAGTCTTCATGAAAGGAGGAACCATCCAGCAGAACAGATGGAAGAGGTGATTGAGGAGATCAGAAATATGATGTTGAGGTCAACAGAGGAGACTGTTAGCAGGAGGAAGTTGAAAAGAGGAGGACTTGCAAGAGCAGCATGGAAGCAGCAAAGCAGGGGAGCAGGGGGGTAACTCCAAAGGAGAGTTTCGGATCCAGGAGGATTTCAACAGAGTTGGGAAGCTGATGAGAAGGAGCTCATGAATTTTTCACAGCATTGGAGTATACTGCAGGAGCATCTCTCCACCTCAGCAATGTGCAATAATTCCAGCACATCAAAGCGCATTCAAGGAGGGGAGAGGCGTCAGGCCTCTCATTTTTCCCTCATTTTCAAATATCAATTTGTATTAAATGAAATTAAATGTTGTAATACTTGGTAGAGTCGAGTCATACCTTTGTACAGATAGGAGATAAGGTCACCTTTAATGGATAACAGGATGATAAGATCTAGATCCAATTTGGACTAGATGGCCATTGAATGTAATTCAATGTAATTAATGAGAGTTAGGTAGCTTGGAGGGAGAGCTCGAGGAGCCCCTCTTTTGTAAAATATATTGTATCTGATTTCATAAGAATAGATTAGGAATATAGGAGAAGGAGAGGAGAGAACATTGAGACTCTATTGTAGTTCGGCCTTAGTAAACATATGTATAGACATTTAGAGATAATGCAAAAAGAATTTTTTCCTGCATATGATGTTGTGTGTTTATGTGTTTTATGAATGAATTCCATTCATGATAATATGATCTTATGTTGTAGATGTGTATGAATCATTTCCATCTACAGGGTTAAGATAGATTCTACTATCTTTGAGAGTTTGTTGGAATTGTTCTGGGTTCTTTAGGCTAAGTGAAAGGAGTGCATGACAGAGTGCGAAAACTTTGTGAGCCAATGCAAGGAGTGTGTATCTAAACTTTTTTTTGAGTTTAGGAGAGAACATGCCAGGAGGGCACACCAGAATATTTACAAACTCAAGGAGATCCTCATAGCTACCGAATACTCTGGAGGAGAGACTGTGCAAAGGAGGCACAGAACAAAGAACATAATTGTTGAAGATTATGTAGAGCTCTGCCAAGAGGGAATTGAGAAGGCGCAAGTGTGCACAAGGTGAACTTTGTTTCAAGTTCATAGAGAAGAGAAGTGTCAAGGAGAAGACACTCACAAAGTTACTAAATACTCTAGAAATCTCAGCAAGGAGTGTTGGAGCAGAAGGTTGCCAAGAAGGCATGTATATCCCTTTGAGGAACAAAAGGGACAGAGACCTTTGAGGTCCAAGCAGTTGAAGCTCAAGGTGAAACAGAGTTGTTGAATACTATGGAGGAATACCTATGCAAGGAGTGCACCTGAACAACACTCAGATGAAGTGTTGAGAGACAACTATCTTAAGGCCATCTAAGTGTAAGGAGTGTGTGTAGAGGCGAATTGATTCAATTTCGAGAATCTCAGGAGGAGTAGTGCAAAGTTGGACATAAAGCACAAATGTGTGCCAAGGCCAAGATTTAATTATGTTTCCAAGATCAGGAGGATGATCACAAAACGTGTGAGGAAGGCACTAGAAATTCTTTTGAAAGAAGTTGAAGGGTCGATACACTTAGGAAGCTGAGTAAATAAAAAATCTCAGAAGGAATATCATTTTCAAGAGTGCAAGAAAGACTCGGAGTAGTTGGGTTCGCAGGATAAATATCAAAGGTTGTAGCCTTTGACACTTAGAAATTTTCCCAAATTCGGGAGAAATTAAAATCTCAGAAGGAGGAGAAACAGGCTCCGTCAGATCAGTTGTAGAGGAGAGATCTGGGTCGTCGAATCTCATGTCCAGACCAGGGATGATTTTAGGGGCTAAATTTCGTTCATGGGCTAATTTTCCATGTTTTTTCCCAAAAAAAGATTCACTATTCTAAAAATGATTCGCCCAAATTCTATAGGATAAAATTATTTTACCTTAAAAATCGCCAAAATTTTATACAAACTATATAAAATCCTTATAAATTTGAATATTTTTACAAAAATATCACCAACATTTAATAGTTTGCATATGAAGGATTAGTAATATTAGCCAAGGTTTCTACATTTTAAAATAAATTTCCATCCTTAAAATCATCCCTGGTCCAGACAGGAGGAGCATGCAAAGGAGAGGAACAGATCCCATTTGTCGGATCTAGGCACGTGGACCAACAATCGATGGAACCATAGGTAAGCGCATGTGCCTTAATTCCTTTGAAAGTGCATAGGAGAGAGGAATCACAAAGTCTCGAAGCCCCGAAGATAGTTTAGACTATCCATCGTCCAAAGAGACAGGTGGAAGCAGATCTGAGAGTTCAAGGATTCAGATTACGGAAGATTTGCAAGGAGACCGTTGGATCCAGAAGGACGTGTGGCGAAGATCCACGTGTTTCAAAGAAATTCAATTCGAAATAAAGAGAGAGTTGAGTGAACTCCGAGGAGTGGGGATGATCCTAGCCGTTGGAATAGGAAGGACACGTGGCGAGAGATTAGCGCTTCACTAGTTCACTAATCGGGAAATACAAAATTTAGAGAGGAAAATACTCGTGAAGTCTGAAGTCGCGAGGTCATCAGGTTTGTCCGTGAAGAGTGGATACTTGGCAGAATATCTAATAGTCCGGAGACTAAGCGCTTCGGAGGTTCTATAGAGAAGTGTTTCAAAAATTCCCGAAACGTAGGAGATGAAATAGTTGAGGGTCATTGATCGGAAGAAGTAGCAGGGACCATTGATCCTCGCACCGGAGAATTCGTCGATTCATATATCAGGTAAAAGAGAGAAATCATCTCACAAAAGATCTGAAGCGCAGAGTCACGAAGGGAGTTGTCCCATGGTCATAGTCCATGCTCACGTGAAAGAAAGAGGATTAGCCAGAAGAGCTAGTGCCCATTGATGTTGAGATTTGAACAACACTAAGGAGAGAGTCTGTGGGTGCCATATGACCTACGCCTTAGGAGAAAGGGAGGCATGTATAATTTGTTTTGGGTTCCAACAAGGGGCCTGAAGAGATAATCCAACTCAGTGATCAAAGATCCCTTGTCGAGAGGTCGCAGAACCCCCCAGGAGAGGAGGGGGGTTGCACCAGGGGCCAAACAAGCTTCCACCTTCACGTGGTTGGTCATGTTTATTAGAAAATAAATTATTCACAAAACCAAGAGAAGCTCATTCATGAGGTATTCCCCTTTAGTATTTATAGAGCGCCATACAAATTTAGTTAGTATTCATTCATATAGCGGTTTATTCACTTTGACATGTGCATCCTCATACATGTTTAGTTATTATCTAGTCATATAACCTTTTATTTTATTTGATAAATTCAAGTTTGAATGGTGGTCACCTCCATGATCCACAACACATTTCCAGCAAGGTATAACTCATTTTCTTGTCTTGCCTCATGAAAGTTTCCTTCATTTCCTTGTATACTTCATTTAAAAATCCAAGGACAGATAATGGTGGAAACAACTATTATTCATTTAATAATATTGTTTTTATAGATTATTGATTATAATTTGATGTAGAATTTTATGTTCTCCCTTAACATTTTTGTTTTCCAATGTTCAATGTTTAGAAACACATATTGATAGAACTTGGCAATGTAGAATGTTGGTTGAAGTTAGAGATTGATTCAATGAACATCGAAATAAATATTGATAAATCATATGGTAGGGAAAAAGTGAGTTCAATACATGTACATATGAAAGATTTTGGGCCATACATATTTCTATGTGTTTGGCACTTGTACCTAACCATATTCTATATACCTTAGGCCATGGAATATTATGCTCTTCAAGTAACAAAGAAAATGTGATGTAGTGACAAAATGAATTTACCTTGGATCAACCATATATTGGATCATAGTATTCACTACAAAACATTAATCAAGTATTCTACTAACCAAATATATCAAAGATTCAATCAACTATTTATACACCAAAGGATTAAAATCCAAGTCAACATGCAACTTTATATTTGGTACCATAGGAGTAGATAAGGGATTGCAATCCATCATCTAAAATCCCTTCAAAATCTCAATTGTATACTTACCCTATCCAAGGAACACCTCATTTGGACTATGTGGCACCTCTAGACCCAAGAAATAATGCACAAGTCCAATCTCTTTCATGTCAACTTCTCATTCCAACTCTTCCTACATTGCAATGATCTCCTCTAAACTCCCTATAAGTATCAATTCATCTACATAGATTCCAAACAAAGAAAATAAAATATACAAAATAAATACTAAATTTTGAGAATTGTTGTAGTTTTGGTGAAACCAAAACCTAGCAAATACTCATCGATCCTAGAGTACCAATAAAATAGTGCAAGATTTGTCTCTTCCTCAATATTTTCTAGAAAATATTGAGATATGGAAGACCATGCATCCTCATCTACCTTCACATATTGTCTCACTACTATCTTCCTCTAATATAGAAAATAGATCTTGTAAGCCTTGGAGGACTCACTATAGCCAATTAGAACACCCTTCAAATTGGAGGGTTCAAGCCTTGTCCTCTTATCTTCTAGAACATGATTGTAATTCAGACTCCCAAACACCCTAAAATGAGAAACAAGGGTTCAAGCCTTTTCCCCTATGAAAGCATCATTTAGAGTCTTTTCCTGCAACACTCTATGAAGACACCTATTCTATATGTAGACTTCCAAAAATTGATTCTACACAAGTAAACATAGGTATATCTAAGTCATGAACCATATACTTCGCAATCTCTACTATGGACCTAATCATTCTCTCTACAACCCTGTTTTTTTGTCAATTGTAAGATAGTATAAATTCCCTCTTTATCTATACTTTTGCACAAAATGAATCAAATACATCATTTGTATACTCCCCTCCATTGTTTGATCTCAATACACTAATATTCCAACCTGTCTGTCTCTCAATAAGAGTTGCCACCACTCCACCTTTCTTGACCTTGATGACATTACTCAGTCAAACCCTAACCCTATTCTAATGACCTAATGCACCCTAGTTGGATGGATAAGTGGGCTAGATAAGTGCACTTCAACTGAGAGAAGAAGTGAATCATGTAAGAATGCATTCACTTCCTTGACAAAAACTTATATCTCTATCTAGTTTTTCCCTCATTTAGCCTATTCATTACTGATATAGGGAATGGTTGAAAGCATCCTCTCCATTGTATTCTCTATTACACCATCACTGGGAGAATCACTATTTGACCAACATGTTATAATTCTAACACCCTTATCCCACATAAACATTTGACTATTTATCTCCTTATATAAACCCATTAGTGTCAATACATAAATTACAAATTATGTTGAAGTGGCATTAATAGATGTTTGAGCTTCATAGTTCTTTTTTGTAGAGATTATTCTCAACTGTGGAAAATGGACACACATTGAAATGCTTTCAATTATATGGAGTATAATAGTATTCATTGGTTGTTAGTGTTCAAATTATTGTCAATTAATTGTTAGAGAAAGTCAATAAAAAATTCTACATGGTAAAGTATATGGGGTGAAGAAATTACGGTATCCTACCATTGTTTTGGATCTCCCATGACTTCTATATGCATTGGAAAACACTTCATCTCCACCAAAGATATTAGAAGGTAAATTATATTGGTACATTATGGTATCTTTCCTTTTTTTTTGGATATTTTATGCCTTCTATATTTTTTGAAAAACACTTCAACCCTTCACATTAACTTGTCATTAGATCATTAGTTATTCTCAATCCTTCCATTGGGACTTTCCATGTGCATAATCCCCTAGCTTCCTAGATATTTTTGGGTGCAACATGTGCTACAATTAGTCTATGGAATACTTTGACAATTCTACACTAGACCACAAGAAGTTGTTATTAGTTGTGTTAGTGTGTCATAAGATTTATTAGGAGGCCAAAATGAGTAGTAATAAAAGTGTAGTTGGGACAAAGTCAATAGAAAACTCTAGTTTGCATTGAAGGCCATGGGTGGTCGTAGATTCAACCTGAATAGATTTCAAGTTTCTTGGATTCCCTTTGAATTATAAGCTTCACCTAAATATATTTGTGAGCTTGTGATCAATGAGTTGAAAAGAAAATTTAAAAATGGATCACTAAGATTTTGGTCTTAGCAACCAAATTCCATATTTGTACTAAGTTCTTACAACCACTAATTTATATTATTCTTCATGTTGGGTTCCTTCCATGAATGTTTATCATATGTTGGAAAATTCGTTAAGAAGTTTTGTTTGAGAAAATAACTCCAATGGAAAAGGTTTTCATCGGGTCAACTAGGAGTTATGTTACACTTCAAGATTATATTGGAATGTCTTGGGTTTGCAAGTGATAAAGGAGATCTCATGGGTTTGTATCTCTCATTTAGGAATTAATAATGTATTACAAACATATGTAAGGACATTTTGTAGTGATGACCCTGTAGTGATATAGATAAAAAAATGAAGTGATATAGATCAAAAATATCATCGTCTTAGATAAGACATGTCAGTAACAATTGATTCCCCAAGCATTATTCATGATATAATATGTGCTCAATCACAATCAATCATTTTTATAATTTTTTAATAGATAGACTGAGTGTTGAATTCCTCGAAACTCCAACTAACACAAATCTCATTAATTTTTTGTTTGTAAAATGTGGAAATCCCTTATTCCTTTAGCCACCATTAGAAGCAATAGTGGGGATATAGCACACCCTTATCTCAATACATGACCTAGCCTAGAAAATTTTGTTGTTGAACCATTAATAAAAACTAAAGAAGACATTGTAGTAACAGATTTCATAACCCAATTGAAAAATTCTAATTCAAACTCCAAGTGGATAAGGAGCAAGTGAAAGTAAATCTAATTGACTCTATCATGGGATTTAGATAGATAAAACATTATCACCATAAATTGTAACTTCTTGATTTTTATGGAATGAAACTCTTCTTGAGCCACTCCCAATGCTTCATGGATCTACCTACAAGGAAGGAACCCAAACTTCTATTGAGAGATAGATTTGGGAAATAATTCCTTCACCCTTTTCCAACAAAAGTGCTCAACTTTTGAGTCTCTATGCCCCTTGAAAATAAAGAANTTTCTAGAAAATATTGAGATATGGAAGACCATGCATCCTCATCTACCTTCACATATTGTCTCACTACTATCTTCCTCTAATATAGAAAATAGATCTTGTAAGCCTTGGAGGACTCACTATAGCCAATTAGAACACCCTTCAAATTGGAGGGTTCAAGCCTTGTCCTCTTATCTTCTAGAACATGATTGTAATTCAGACTCCCAAACACCCTAAAATGAGAAACAAGGGTTCAAGCCTTTTCCCCTATGAAAGCATCATTTAGAGTCTTTTCCTGCAACACTCTATGAAGACACCTATTCTATATGTAGACTTCCAAAAATTGATTCTACACAAGTAAACATAGGTATATCTAAGTCATGAACCATATACTTCGCAATCTCTACTATGGACCTAATCATTCTCTCTACAACCCTGTTTTTTTGTCAATTGTAAGATAGTATAAATTCCCTCTTTATCTATACTTTTGCACAAAATGAATCAAATACATCATTTGTATACTCCCCTCCATTGTTTGATCTCAATACACTAATATTCCAACCTGTCTGTCTCTCAATAAGAGTTGCCACCACTCCACCTTTCTTGACCTTGATGACATTACTCAGTCAAACCCTAACCCTATTCTAATGACCTAATGCACCCTAGTTGGATGGATAAGTGGGCTAGATAAGTGCACTTCAACTGAGAGAAGAAGTGAATCATGTAAGAATGCATTCACTTCCTTGACAAAAACTTATATCTCTATCTAGTTTTTCCCTCATTTAGCCTATTCATTACTGATATAGGGAATGGTTGAAAGCATCCTCTCCATTGTATTCTCTATTACACCATCACTGGGAGAATCACTATTTGACCAACATGTTATAATTCTAACACCCTTATCCCACATAAACATTTGACTATTTATCTCCTTATATAAACCCATTAGTGTCAATACATAAATTACAAATTATGTTGAAGTGGCATTAATAGATGTTTGAGCTTCATAGTTCTTTTTTGTAGAGATTATTCTCAACTGTGGAAAATGGACACACATTGAAATGCTTTCAATTATATGGAGTATAATAGTATTCATTGGTTGTTAGTGTTCAAATTATTGTCAATTAATTGTTAGAGAAAGTCAATAAAAAATTCTACATGGTAAAGTATATGGGGTGAAGAAATTACGGTATCCTACCATTGTTTTGGATCTCCCATGACTTCTATATGCATTGGAAAACACTTCATCTCCACCAAAGATATTAGAAGGTAAATTATATTGGTACATTATGGTATCTTTCCTTTTTTTTTGGATATTTTATGCCTTCTATATTTTTTGAAAAACACTTCAACCCTTCACATTAACTTGTCATTAGATCATTAGTTATTCTCAATCCTTCCATTGGGACTTTCCATGTGCATAATCCCCTAGCTTCCTAGATATTTTTGGGTGCAACATGTGCTACAATTAGTCTATGGAATACTTTGACAATTCTACACTAGACCACAAGAAGTTGTTATTAGTTGTGTTAGTGTGTCATAAGATTTATTAGGAGGCCAAAATGAGTAGTAATAAAAGTGTAGTTGGGACAAAGTCAATAGAAAACTCTAGTTTGCATTGAAGGCCATGGGTGGTCGTAGATTCAACCTGAATAGATTTCAAGTTTCTTGGATTCCCTTTGAATTATAAGCTTCACCTAAATATATTTGTGAGCTTGTGATCAATGAGTTGAAAAGAAAATTTAAAAATGGATCACTAAGATTTTGGTCTTAGCAACCAAATTCCATATTTGTACTAAGTTCTTACAACCACTAATTTATATTATTCTTCATGTTGGGTTCCTTCCATGAATGTTTATCATATGTTGGAAAATTCGTTAAGAAGTTTTGTTTGAGAAAATAACTCCAATGGAAAAGGTTTTCATCGGGTCAACTAGGAGTTATGTTACACTTCAAGATTATATTGGAATGTCTTGGGTTTGCAAGTGATAAAGGAGATCTCATGGGTTTGTATCTCTCATTTAGGAATTAATAATGTATTACAAACATATGTAAGGACATTTTGTAGTGATGACCCTGTAGTGATATAGATAAAAAAATGAAGTGATATAGATCAAAAATATCATCGTCTTAGATAAGACATGTCAGTAACAATTGATTCCCCAAGCATTATTCATGATATAATATGTGCTCAATCACAATCAATCATTTTTATAATTTTTTAATAGATAGACTGAGTGTTGAATTCCTCGAAACTCCAACTAACACAAATCTCATTAATTTTTTGTTTGTAAAATGTGGAAATCCCTTATTCCTTTAGCCACCATTAGAAGCAATAGTGGGGATATAGCACACCCTTATCTCAATACATGACCTAGCCTAGAAAATTTTGTTGTTGAACCATTAATAAAAACTAAAGAAGACATTGTAGTAACAGATTTCATAACCCAATTGAAAAATTCTAATTCAAACTCCAAGTGGATAAGGAGCAAGTGAAAGTAAATCTAATTGACTCTATCATGGGATTTAGATAGATAAAACATTATCACCATAAATTGTAACTTCTTGATTTTTATGGAATGAAACTCTTCTTGAGCCACTCCCAATGCTTCATGGATCTACCTACAAGGAAGGAACCCAAACTTCTATTGAGAGATAGATTTGGGAAATAATTCCTTCACCCTTTTCCAACAAAAGTGCTCAACTTTTGAGTCTCTATGCCCCTTGAAAATAAAGAATTTCCAATTGATTTCCAATATCCTTTTAAATCCTTATCATCCTTCAGATCCATCTCATATGCCCATTTTATTGAAACATCGTTAACCTTATTTAATTTTAATTCAAATTGAATGGACATTGATTCCATTAGGTTACCATTAAAGGGAGACCATTGATGCTTTAATAGATTTACAAAACTCTCCACCTACAACCATTGGTGGTTGAATTTAAATGGGATTGGAGGCTTATTACCAATTCCATCCAACTCCAAAAGAATAGGAAAATGATCCAAATATTGACATATACAAACCCACTATTTCGCTCTAATATTATCATTTAATAAGGATTTAGAAATCAAAAATTTGTCTAGCCTCTTAGATATTCTATCAACACCCACCTTCTTGTTTCTCCCAGTAGGACTCATCTTGATTGGGGCCACACATGTGAGACCAATATCATCCAACTTCCTCACAAAGTGATATAAAAGAGGATCAACTAATGCACCCTTTCCCTAGATCTCAAAGTTTCCTATTGATAAATTAGGATATCCACCCAAAATAGTATACACATGGCCTAGAACTCATTGGCTAAGGAAATTAACCTAGAAAGGATCTCTATCTAGTTAAGGTCCATAAAATTTTAGGACTGATAAGTCCTTCCCTAGGTCCACATAAAGAATCAGTCTTAAACATCATGCAAATGACTAGGAGTTAGAAAAAGATAACGCCCTTTCCTTCCTACTAGAATAATCCCCCCAAAACTTCCTCTAGAATTATAGAAGATGAAATCCCATCCAAATAAAAGATTAAGAAACGTATATAGATAATTTGTGTGATGGAGTCTTTTAATTTTGTATATGTAGTATCGATCATGAAATGTTTTATATGATGGATATTGACTTATGAGTCATAGTATTTCTTGTTATTGATGCCTTGGTTTCATGTGTTATATGTTTTCATAGAATTAATATATAGTTGTCTTATTTGTCTTGGTTTCCTATTGCTTCTTGCTTTCCCAAGAAAAAATCTCTTAGAAAGATCCACAAATTAGCTTACACACATCTAAGGAGAGTAGTTAACTTGGGTAAGTTAGGTGGTCTACTCAAGTTGGATTTGTCCCAATCTTTCCTCTTCGTGATATAAAATCAATATATAACTGTCAAGGATCATTTGATCCAATTATTTTCTAATATTTCTAATCGAGAAAACCGTGAAAATTCTTCAATAGGGCTCTTAGAGTTGAATTAAAGATAGATTTATCCAAGAGTTATCGCACAACTTATCAATAAGAATTCCTTCGTGATTTGAATTTAGATGGAGCCAATATCCAATTCAACTAGAGACAGTTTAGCAAACCCCCTAACCCAAAAATTAAAGCCATAGTTTAACAAAATGCATCTTATAAACCTTTGTGCACTATGAAACATGATGAGTGATGGAATTATTGAGTCTACACGTCCTTTTTCTGCTCTCCCATAGCCCCCTTACTCTACTATTCACTAGGTTACCACATCACCTAATTCTCACAACCTCTTGTTCTACGTACTCACTCTGGCTAGGTGGCTTATTGATTATTTGTTAATTGGTTTTTTCCTTCAGAGGAGTGGCACCTCATGACACTTTAATTTTGGTGGCCTCACATGGCATGTTTTGTTCGGTTCAACGTTTTTTCCTTTTGGATATAGATTGTGGTGTTTGTTTCATGGACATTTTCTTTGTAAAATGAATGTAATATATTTTTTATATTAATAGATTTGAGAGGGATTTTACAATAAATAAATAAAATTAAGAAGTCAAAGAAATTAAAAAGCTTTGAGATATGTCATGGAAGAGAAATTGATTGCTTGAAAATAATTTCTCAATGAGCATGGAGTACTCACTGTGAGGAGAACCAACAAACATAAAATTGTATTGAACAAAAAAGAAATATAGAGATCGTTGTATCAGAGGAAATACAAACCTTATGGCAGTATGGATGAGGACAAACACATGACCTTGTGGCACCATGAGACTAAAAGAAAAATCAAAATTTCACTATATAGAATGCAATGTGTGTTTCCTAGATGTGAATAGAACAATGTGTTGATTAATTGGGTTGGTTTTCATTGATGTCAACCCTTGAATCAAGTCCGTTGGAAAATTTTGGTAGCCCCAATAGTATGGTTAAAGGAATTAATTTTTTCTTATGTATACTGGTATGAAGGTTAGTATATTTGTAGGTAATATTATTCTATATGGATAGTACATGTCATGCCATTTCTGCTGATATGTGGAACATCACATAACTCCTCACGGTTAGAGAGTCATGGCCTTGTGAAGTTGGAGAACCCTCTTGGGTTATCTAGACGGCCAAAGAAGTCAAATTATTCTAGAATCTCCTAGAAGAAGTTGACTAGTCCAGTGGGTGAAACTAGGAGTTAATCATGGGTTAATTTGTTGCAATAGGAAAATAATTATTAATAAATTAGTTGCAACTAGAAGTGGAGAGNTGGTTATAAGTGGACAAGTGGTTAGAAGTGGGTTATCCCTAAAAGAAGGAAACCGGGTTAAGTTGGTTAGAAGGTAACCCCTTAAGGAAGATACATGGAAGTATAAATAAGAGAGAAAGGCTCTGCTATTAGCACCTATTGAATAGCATTGAATATCTATTTTGTGAAATTTTTATTACAGGTACACATTGATACATCAAGTTACGCAATATTGAGGAAATGAAAGAGGATTGATGGTGAAAGTTTCAAAGTTGAAGAAATATTGAAAAAGCCCTAGTTTCTGAGGCATACGCGGGATGCCAATGAAAAGGTAGTGTACATACATGGGCTGATAGTAGAACAGGTAGCATACGTACGCAGGTTGTACATGAAAATTTTGAGTGGATGTTAGTACCAATTTATCAAATTCTAAAACCAAGTTCCCAGGAAGGTTTACAGTGATCAGGTACAACAGATCTATCTACAAGTTCAAAAGGTATGCCATATTCTTATGTGTAGTTGAATTTTGTTGTCTACATGAGAAATGGTTATAGGGGTTTTAGGATTTTCCCTAGAGAGGTTATTGGTTGTATGGAACTTATTGTATAAGTTGTAAATGTGGATGAACCTGCACAGATAAGATCTAGCTAGAAAAAATGCATACATTGTTTCCATAGAAATGAGAAAAGACAGAAACGAGAGAGTGAGAATCAAATAATTTTCATTAACTAAATGAATGAATGATAATTTACACATGATTTACTCTGTATAACTCAACTAATGCGCACTGGAGAAGAATCCAATGCACCATAGTGGTGGTCTAGAGTGATCTAGACACACACCGGAAGTTACAGGAGTTAATTCCCACCTAGTCTGAGTTAACTAGTCTCTCAGTCATTAGTTAATCCCATGAGGTCCAATGAGGTATAATGTAGATTCTGTTGCATAGTGAATCCCAAAGGTGATGTTTACCTATACGTATCGAAGGATATGCTTTGCAGCCTTCCAATGTAACTCATGTGGCTCTTGCATGGACCTTGAGACTACTCCAACTACATAGGAGAGGTCTGGTATGGAGTGTGTGAGATACAAAAATCTCCCCACTAGTTGTCTATACAGTGTTTTGTCCACCATTGGAGTTTCCCCACCATCCTCAAGTATGACTCTTGATAGGAAGGGAGTCAGGGAAGACTTGCAGTGTATCATGTGAAATCTCTCAAGGAGATCTTGTGCATACTTTTCCTGAGACGGTTTGATGTCTAATGCATCCTGACTGATCTCGAGTCCAAGGAAGAAATATATTGGACCCATTTATGTCATTAAGAACCTATCATGTATAATCCTCTTTACTACATCAATCACTGAAGTCGAGCTACCAGTGATCAGCAAATCGTCAACATACAAAACTAGGAGTAGAAGTGAATCATTCATCTTGAGCATGTAAATATTTGGGTCTGATTTACAATGTACAAAGTTCTATGACAACAGGTAGGATTCCATCTTGGCATACCATTCCCTCGGGGCCTACTTGAGGCCATAAATATACTTCTTCAGTGGATATACCAAAGATAAATCCTACATGAAGCCTTGGGGCTGCTCCATGTATATCTCCTCAGAGAGATCTTTGTGAATAAATGCACTCTCCACGTCCATATGATGGGCTTCCCATCCCTTGGTTGTCGCAATGGAAAGTGCCAAACATATGGAATCCATCTTCGCTACTAGAGTGAATGTCTTGTCATAGTCAATGTCATGCACCTACTGAAAGCCTTTGGAAACTAGCCTACATTTGTATTTGCTAACCTATCCATCCACTATGCTCTTGGTCCTGTAGACCCATCTGCACCTAACAAGTTTCCTTCCTACAAGAAGGGGAACCAGATCCCAAGTTTAGTTCTCGAGGAGGGATTTTTATTCCTCCTACATGACGAATTCCAAAAAGGGATTCTCGACAGCCTGCCATAGGACTGTGAATCTAAAGACTGAACCAAGAAAATATGTTTGGGTGGCATCGGTTCTATTATCCCCCACTTTCATGGATAAATAGGAGATCATGTCTCGAGGCCCACAGGTCCTAGAAATGGAGTACCGAGAGAAGGATTGACTTCAGCGTGGCCCTAGAGGGTCCACATTTTCTCTCTTCTAGCATCCTTATTCTATTAGCAGCAACAACCATCCATCCTTATTCTTGCTTCATGAGGTAATTAGTTCAGGTATCATGGTATGTGTCACTTTCATCATCAAAACCATTGAATATATGCATATGATTCCTTTTATTTCTAACAACTGCTTGGATCTTACACTTGCCCACTTGACCATGTTTTGGTGATTAGCAGGATGTCCTAGTAAGCATGTGTCTGTTGGTTTTGGTTAGACACTAGGGGTCAACTCTGAGAAATCCATCATCCACTCCCTTCACAGCTTCACTTTTCCATCTTGTTTCCAGCTCACCTATCCCATTCCACTTGTCTGGGCACTGGTTTGACCTATTTTAGGGTTGCACCTTATCTAGTGGGAAGAAGGGGATAAAGGCCCAGAAGGTAAAAGAAAGATTGTAAAAGATAAAATCCTAAGAATAAGACCTCGAGATGCTTCACCCATGGATCCCCGAGAAATAAATAAAAGTCTTCTCAATAAGAAACAAGAGGGACCCTAAAAACAATAAAACAATACCTAATTATAGGATAGGGGGTCTCATCACGAGCCATCCTATTAGGTCCATGGGCACCTAGCAGTATGAAATTGCCATCAGTTGGTTACCACGCCAGGGCAGTGACCTTTGGTTGCATGGCTAAGGGAAAGGGGGTGTCATCACGAGTCATCCTTCTCATTTCTTTGAAAGTACTTGTGGGTAATGCTATCACCATTGGTCACCATGCCAGGACAGTGTCCCCTGATTATCTCTTGAGAAAAAGAAAAGAAATAAATAAATAAAAGATAAAATAACAAAAGAGAACAAAAGGCATGAATGGGCTTGGAAAGAATTGCATCCATGATAGGTACAGCTCACCTTCTACAAAGGCACCCACGAATAACATTTTACATCCTTGGCCTTCATTGCACCCAACTTCTTGGACGCCCCTTTACGACTTCATCCACTTACATGGCTTGGAAGAGGTCTCTTCCGAGAACTTCCCTTTATTCAGTGGAGACTAGCCCAATAGGATGCCTTGCCCTTTTCCCAAACTTGTATTGTAGGTTTGTGTAACGTCTTTGAGATATTGATTGATGTATCAAGGGTTTTATGCATATGTTTATTAATATTGATGATGAAATGTGATTGACATTGCTATGATCATTGTGACTGATGAGCCCATGGAGGACGTAGCTTTTGATGTGCAGGACCATTCCCGATGGACAGGTACCATCTTGGACCGGTACACATGGGGAGATGATCAGTTCGGACCTCCATGGGGCTGAAGATCCCACCAGGTGGATGTTGAAACCCCATCAGGGAGAAGAGACATGATGGATATGGATCCGGAGTTTTTCACCAGAGGAGAGAAGGACGTTCCACCAGAGGCACCCCAACAAAGCTTGACCTAGGGGGGATGACCCTTTCTCAGTGGAACGTTGGCCTTGGGAGGCCTAGGACGTCACCACCTTGACCATGACATCACCTAGCATCATGGACGTTTTGGGAGGCAGATTAGGCAGTAGTGGCACGTGTGGCAGGTTGGAGAAGCCCAAGGAGGGCTAACGTTTTGCTCTAGGACGTCCCATCTTCCCAAAAAGGGGCTAAGGTCTCCCTTGAGTGGGATTTTACTCTCTTTTTATCTTGATTTAGGATTTAATTTGAAAATTTAATGTAAAATAGTATGGTTTTGGTATTTTGGCCTTGTTGGCCTTTTACATGACCTAAAAAGTAAAATTAGGTCATGATATTGTATAAATGGAGGATTTTCTCCTTCATTTTTTTATCATGAACCATTCACTCCAAAAGGAGGTCTGAAATTTGTGCCCTATCTTGGGTATTTGGCTGATTTGGTGAGGCACACTTGTTGAAGGAAGATATTTTTGGCATCTCTTGGTTTTTCTCTTGATGGAAGGTGTTACAACTAGGGTTTGCATGCTATTTCATGGTGATATGTAAGTCTTTTTTCTGCAAAACTTCTTAAATGAATGGTTGTAGTCTTATTTTCTTGCAAATGTTTATAATTTGTTGAATAAAACCCTAGGTAACAATCACACAAGTAGGTCCTTGTCTCATGTCCCCATTAAGAGAAATTTTCAGCCATTGAAGAAGAAAAAGAGATCCTAGCCGTAGCTACACTCCTTTTTCTTCCTCCCTTTTGCTAGTTGTACCTTTTAGAATTCAAGAAGGAGAAGACGTCCCAGGCCTAGGTCATCTACACTTAGGCCCATTTTTATCCTAGGTTTTTATGAAAGAGCCTTGTTGTAGAAACACTCTCCCTCATTAGACTTTCTTGTCTTGATTTTGTGCTTCATTGAGCTAGTTGTTTGACATCTAAGGAAGGAGGAGAGAGCATGAGGCCTTGCCATAACAACACCAGAGTGAGCCTCTCTCCCCTAGGGTTTTGATTATGAGGCCCTGCCATAGAAGCACTTCAGAACTCTTCCCTCTAGTCCTTATCCGTCCTCCTTCAACCCTTGCATCCTCCACTAAATTGACTCCATTTTACCCTAAACTCACTGATATAAAGTCCTCCAGCATTAAAGTGAATTTGATCGCAACATTCTCAAAAAAAATGAATTAAAACCCTAACTACTAAGCCTAGCCTAGACTAACCTACTATCCCTAAGTGTTGAAGTCATCCTTGGCTATTATATCATTGATGTAGCAACATTTTGTCTTTTGAGCAATTGAATGGTGATCTAAGGCAATTATTAGATGATGTGTTGATCGGTTACATTGAATGCCACATTGTTCCAATATTTATTGGTGAAGTGTTATAAATCTTCTTTGTTATTGATAAACATTGACTTTGTCAACATTTATTGACATATTTCTTATATATTGTTCAGATAATCATCTATTGGCATGAAGTACTAACCCATTGAAATATATCTTTGCATATATCAATTTGTTGTTGCTTTGTTCCAGGCAGGTACACTTCATTGGGGGTTTTACTTCATTATTGTTTTTTTAGCCAGGATTATCTGTTTGGTGGTGACTTGTGAGGGGGGGAATATTATCTTTGTCTTATTATCCTCTTTCCTCTTCAAAACTCCAGGTCATTGGGGACATCTCCCCTGGGCCTAACCTCCCTAAAGAGAAAGAACCATCCCATTGTGGTGACATTGGGTGGTATTGGTTCCTGTTACGCCAGTTTGGCCTTCTATCTTATAGTCTTTTCTCCTAGCTACAAACTGTGCAATAACAGGTTCAATGGAAGTGAGTGCAATAGGAGGCTCCTAGAAATTAGATCAAGTCCTCCTGGTTTCAGATAGATCCCCAACAAGATCTCATGCATCCTAAAGAGTAGTCTTGGCCCACTTGGACCTCGGCTTTGGCTCTGCATCTGCATGTACTGACTATGCATCTAATTATACTAAATCTATATCTCAATCATATGAATCCTCTGAATCAGAACTCTCATCTGAAGAAGATTTGGCATGTGCATGCCAATTATCTATGTTAAGAACCAAAGACTAAATACAAAATCACCACAACAGATATATAAGAACAATATGCAAAATATCCTTTATTACTATCAAACCCTTTAGGTAGGGCAACATCATACAATGGATCCTCTCATGTTCACTTGCCTCTTCAAGGGGGCATCCTCCTATTGATCTACCACTCCAAATACAATAATTCTCTTCATAACCCATTACATTGCTCGAACCCCTTTATATAGTGCTACCATCACCTAAGAACATTCTAGAGGAGGAATATTCTAGAAGTAGAACCTTCTAAGAAGTCCTCTTACATTTATTATATCTAATTACCCATTTTTTATATCTAACTACCATAGTGGGCCTTATTTAATAATGTAGTGGACCTA
>SNQJ01S0055291.1:0-18717 GCA_010110895.2 Picea sitchensis
CATCTGGCTAGAACTAGGAGATGAGAATACTAAATACTTTCATTGATTTGCAAAATCTAGGAAGAGTTCCAATGCAAAATGGGAAATGAATAATGAAGGAGGTGAGGTAATTATGGATTTCAAGGGGTTTGCAGACTCGGGTGTCAAACATTTCCAAAAGATTTCAACAGAACTTGTGGGCTCCAATATTATTAAGATCATCAAGTTAACCACATATTTTCCTGGGTTGATTTCGTATGATGATAACATATTTTTGAATCAAGAGACAAACAAAGAGGAACTTCTTCATGTTCTTTCTATATTTCATAAACACAAAACTCCTAGTCTAGATGGCTAGACTCTTGGATTTTATGATATGTTAGGTGATGATTTATTGAGAGTAGTCAAGGAAGTTAGAATGATTGGTAGACTTTATGGCTCCTTAATGTAAGCTTTATAACAATTATCCCCAAGGTAGATAAACCAACTTCCTTTGATGATTTTAGGCCTATATTATGACTCTATAGCTACACTTACAAGATCATTTCTAAGGTTTTGGCAATAAGACTAAAGATAATTTTATCAAACTTTATTTCTCTAGAGCAATTTGGTTTCTTGGAAGTCAAACATATACATGGGTCCATTGGTTGTGCATAGGAAGGATTACATTATATTCTATCAAAGAGACACTTTGCTATGATTTTTAAGCTTGGTTTCTCTAAGGCCTATGATAGAACATGTTTGTTGTACCTAAGTCTATTGCTAATTCGCATAGGCATGAACCTATAAGTTGTTGATTGGATAATGAGATGCATTATGTCAATGTCTTTTGTTATTCTTATTAATGGTGTTGCCTCTCCATTTTTCAGACCTTCCAGAGACTTGATACAAGGTTTACCTCTTTCTTTGTATTTATTTTCACTGGTAGTTGAAGGATTAAGCAAAGCTATACATGAGGCCAAGAGGAGAGTTCAATTAAGAGGAATTAGGATTGGAGGCAAAGAAGTTCTCATTCTTATGCTTTTTGTTGATGATATTTTATTAGTCATAAATGACTCACTTGTTGAGGGAAGAATTTTGAAGGAGACTTTACAACTCTACAACAAGGCTACTAGAATGGAAATCAATATCAACAAATACACAAAGAGTTTTAATGTTATTGACGAGGGCTCAGTGCACATTTTAAGACAACTTGTCCCCTTCACTTTCGTGGATCTATACTCAAGAATAAAATATTTGGGATACTACTTGAAGCCAAATGGTTTTCATAATAAGGATTGGCAGTGGCTTACATGAAAAATTGAATCAAAGATAAACTTCTAGTGCAATAGGTGGCTCTCCAGAGGGGGGAGATCAACCTTGGTGAAATATGTACTTGAGGTCGTTCTTGTTTATTGGCATTCTATTTGCACATATTCCAAGAGGTGCTTTAGAAAGAATTAAGAGGTTTTTCTTTAATTTCTTTGAAGAGGAAAGTCAAATTTAAGGGGTTGTCATCTTGCCAAAAGCATGACACAACACAACCGAAGGCTAAAGGTGGATGGGGTCTTAAGCACATACATTATTTTGGTAGTGCTTTCAATACAAAGAGTCTTTGGAATTTTATTCAAAAGGAAAATATTTAGAGAAAAAATTAATTCAAAAGTAAATAGCCCCAAAATATGTTATGGATTGGATCAAAAAGGAAAGGAAAACTATAAGAGGTGTTTCCAACCATTGTCAAGACTTAGTTCTAGCATTTCCAATTATTGGCAAATACTTGGCTTGGTGGGTTGGGACTATTAATCAAGTTACAGTGGGTGCATATGCCATCATGCATAGTGGGAATGGTGTATTGATTTTAGAAGATTTGATTAATTTCTTACATGATAACGAGATATTTACATTGGATCGGGTTGTGGACATCCACACTACTAATGTATGGCATAAGGGTTGGCTTACATGTATGAGGTTATTTTTAGAGGGTGAATTTGTAGACACGTGGGAATTATTTTTGAAATAGCTCTGAAAAGGACACATTCAAATAAGAGAGTTGGTGGACAAGCTAGGGTGGTCAAAGGAGGACAAGACACTAGGCCAATATTATACTAATTTGAGACACATAAATTTGTGATTAAAAACTCAACAAGAAGTAAGGTGGTAGTATTCCAAGATACTGAGAGTTTGAGCTTCTAAGAACACTATTTTTTTGTATGTGGTTGGTATTCAATTATCAAGTCTAGACTTGGGAATTACTTAAAAACACACACACACACACACAAGGGCCTAGATCTTGTGTATTATGCATAATAGTGATGAAACAAATGTACATTTGGCAATTCTTTGTCCATTTATTGTTTAGGTTTGGAAGGATATTTTTCATTGGCTAAATTTTGATAATTCATGGAATGGAGTTTATGTTGACTTTTGTTTACTCGGTTGGTTTCAAAGAAGAAAATTGAAACGGTTGAGGTCAATCTCTTTTCTCATTTTGTGGGGTGTATGGTTGGCATGCAATAGATTATTATTTGATGAAAGACATGTCCCCACCTTTCGGGTTATTGCTTGGGTTATCTCCATATTCCAACAACTAAAGAATGATAGACCTATTACAAAGTACGTACATGTAGGATAACTTGTTAACTTTCTTGGGGTTTCTTTGATGGTGCATGCCAAGGGGCAGATAGTATTTGTAGAATATGCATGGAATATGAGGTATGCTATATTTCTCAAATGACCATTTTATAAGATTTAAGGAAAATTTGGGCAGTGGGACTAACAATAAAGCATAATTTATTTCCGTAAGGGTCCTAAATGGAGAATTAAAAAGCTACATGTACTTGGAGGTTCACTTTTAATTATTAATTGGGTGAGGAGGGAACAATTTCAACTCAATGTAAATTTGTAGGGGATGATAACACAATTATGGCATAATACTTCATAGTTTGATCTAATTACCTTCTCACATATTTATAGAGAACTAAACACTAAAACATACACTCTTTCAAAGTAGGGAATACTACACGAAACCTAAAACCGCCAGTCTTTCAAAGTAGGGAATGCTACATGCTCCTGGTTTCATATGGTTGGAAGAACTTAATGCAAGAGTCTCATCATAGACACATCAAACATTAACTTTTTTCACTGTAACCTATTGATGATAACGACAATATTATAATATCTCTCGTAGAACTTTCCAGACATGGGTCAAGCTAGGCTATAAAGGCTATTAGTAGAGGTTTTCAAATGTACTTAGAAATGGAGCAGATCCTTTGATGGATTTTTATCGATCCTTTAAGGCTCATTCACTTCACAAACGACTAGTTATATGTCAGCTAAATATTGTGTTTTGTATTCTCCTCTTTGAATATAAAGTATGTAAAGGGATCTAATTTTACATTAAAAGCACACATGGGAATGATATGTTTGAGTGTCTTCGCTATTGATTATTAATTCCCAACGTTTGGTATCAAATCTATTGTGTCAAAGTCATGTTCATATTGTGTCTTTGGTCTTAAGAGCATGGTAGCTCCATGTTAGTAATTCATGGGAAGTTTTATTTGAGGAGTCATTGTTTAAAAAACAAATAAGTCAAGCTCGTGCGAGAAAGCCTTGCAGGAGGTTGTCGCAACAACAAGGAAGGTATGCTAGTTGCGATGAAAGATGGGACTAATTCATTCATGGTCATTGTTAAAAGAAATGATTCAACACATTTACACAGACCCCCACACAAACAAAAAGCAATCAACATTCACAAGACGAGGACAATGCCTACAGTTCCATGGTATAACTCTTTTTCTTTTTTGATATAATGTATTGCAATCCTTTTTGAAAACATACATTATGAGGAAGTAAATTTAAGACTATGGTAGTTTGGTCACATGGAAGAGAAAGGAAGATTGCAACATTGCCAAATTTATTTTTAAGATTGGGATATAGTGATGCTTGAGATATGTGTTTTTTATTGGCGTTTGACAAAAGAGTTCTATTTACAAGAGGAAGCACAAAACCTCTAAATCATTATTTTTGCATCAACGACTGAGCATTTGTATGACCATATGGGTATGATTCCCAAAAAAATCCGTGGATTGCTGGTGGGAAAGAGGAAGAATATTGTAAGGTGCAAAACAAAGAGTCCAGGGCTGAATTTCAACCCGACCTGCTAGGTCCCATTAACTTGAAGTGTAGAGTAAATTCTTTTTCTTTATTAGACCTTTAGATAGGCCGATCAACTTCTAAGAGTTTGTTGCAATATTTATAGATCTACATATTATTCAAGAGGATAAACAATAAAACTTAATCAAATAAATGTTTCACAGAGCTGGTTTCATGCATGGAGAGAGAACTTGATGTGGCGGACCTTGCTGAAGGAGAAGAGCGATTGTTATGCATATGAAAGAGTTCCATTGGATTAAATATTTATCTGTGTTGAGTGCATTATCAAATAAAAAAAAAAGAGTTTTGCATCATGGTTTACAACTTCGAGTAAGCAATAGCTTGATATTTGTGAAAGGAAAACCCTTAAAGCGACTAGATTGAAGAAGTCTCATGGCATATTTATTATTTCCATAAATTGAGGCAATCAACAACCCATTTGCAAAAATTGACTGTTGGAAAGAGAAGGAGCAACATTCCTGATGAAAAAAGGCCACCTTACAATCAAAGTAGGTGGTCTAACAACGTTCAAAAAGGGTAGGTATATTTTTTTATTAGCCACCCATATGAAAAAATTGACTCCTAAAAAGTGGAGCAACATTTTTAAGGAAAAAAAACAAGCTACCTTACAATCAAAGGAGGTGGTCCAACAACAACGTTCAAGAAAGGGAGGTATGTTTTTTTTTATCATTTAAGCATTTGACTTACTCCACATGCCGTGACTGGATATATCAAAATCATTTTTATATTGAAAGTATGTGCATCATTAATAGTCAATAACAACTCTATAATATGTGAAGGGAATATGTATTGGAATAACATACTTTCATTTTAAGAAAAGCAAGGAGTGGTATTATTATTTTAATTTTGTCAAAGTTTGCATAATTTTGTAAAAATAATTTATCACCAAGAACAATGTTATGAAGACATGAAGAACATCATGATGAATATTTATAGCAAGTTGAAGACAAACTCTCGATGAAGTGTAGCTAGTGGCAAAATTTGACAAGATGAAAGAAGAATGGACACAAGAACTTAGGCAAAACAAAAGATGTAGTGGCAAGTGGCAATCTAAGAAGTATATGAATGAAACAAGCAAGTTAAAATAAGCCGTGAAAGTAATACCTGTGTCAATAATTGAGATGCAAAAGTAATTGAAATGAATCCATAGAAAATGAAATTCCTAAGAAGCTTGATAATCCTCCTTGTGAAAGTGTTTTTGATGATAGAAAAGGATATATTCTTGGTCCTATGCTTGTATAAGGGCTAGACTAGTCTAAAATGAAAATGTATTTGAAATTGTATGTACTTGAGACAAATGATGATGCATGTAAGCCATGACAAGGAAAGTATACCCCCATAACTTGATTGTTGATGGTTCATGATAAACTGAAAACCACTTGTCATGACAAATGGAGGTTTGTGGTAGCTAAAACCACTTGGTGTAATGAATGGTTTGTGGTTAGTTGAAACCACTTGAGAAATGTAATGGTTGAGGGTAATCCACAAAAACCCAGGATGTAGTTGTGAGTGAGCCAAAGAAAACCCAGGATGATGATCAATGATGATGCAGAGGGGGTGAAAAGGTTTTTCATTCAAGAGTTGTTGATGAACCATATATGAGAAAAGGTTTCCTAGAGAACCGATGTATACAGTGATTGGCGACCCATGCATTCCAGTGGATGGCTACTTTTTTAGATGAACTTCAACAAACATGATGTTTATATTTGCAGGTGCAAGATGAACATTGAAGAAGATCGAAGATGAGAATGAATAAGACCAAAGATGAAGATTGCAGAAGACAAAAGATGAAAATAAAAGACAAAAGATTGCAAATTGAATAATATTGAAGATGAAGAGCACGAAAGAAGAAAATGAAGACCAATGAAAATCAAAGCTACTTACACAGTTTATATCCAGAAATCTTAAGAAACATTATGACTAATTTTGAAAACCTACACACTTGGAAAATGAAGACTAGTTCAAATGACCAGTGTAAAAGGGAGAAGATGATTGAACCACAAGTATTTGTCAAAGGGGAGTATGAAAGATTGTTTCATTGAATTTAGAAAAACATTTGACACAGTGCCTAGAACTAACCTTTAGACTATATTAGAAGAGTTAAAAGTTCCTTTCAAGTTGAGAGTTGTTGTGACAAGGCCATATGAGAACATCATTGCCAAGTTTAGGAACACCAAGAGCTGGTCAAAAGAAATTAATTGTAATATATGAGTTAAGCAAGGTTACCCCCTATCCCCTACCTTTTTGGCATATACATCGACAAGTTAGAGGGTTGTTTGGAAGAAGCAGGATGTGTTGCCATGTTTCTAGTTGAATAGTCATCATCCTTTTTCTTTACGCTAATGATATTGTTCTTATGGCAAGGAGTCCCTATGATCTCGATAAGCAACTACAAGTTCTCAAAGATTTTTTCTCCAATATAGGTATGATTGTTAACATTGACAAAACAAAAGTCATGGCAATAAAATCCAAAAGGATCATGTATGCTAATTTCATGTATGACAACAATAACTCATAGGAAATGACTTCATACAAATATCTTGGAGTCGATCTTCATCAAAAGCTTACCTGGAACTATAACATGGAGAAAAAGATAAATGGAGGGTGGAAAGCTTATTATGGACTTGAAAACAATTGTAAATCAATGGATCTTTGGCTTTGGGATAAGAAGAAACTCCTCTTTGAGACTCTTGTCACTCTTGTTATCTTATATGGTTATGAAGTTCGGGGTTGCAACATCTATAGAGAATCGTTGAGAAAGATGTAGTAAATCCAAACATATTTTTTTTCCTTGGTAAAAAAACGTAATTTTTATTTCATTAGAAACCAAAATTACATTCTGAAGATATAAGGAAAACCTTGTATTTGTGAACCATGCTGATATAAACTAGCGTCAACAAATAGACTAAAAAGCCTCATGAAAATGAAATATACATCCAAATATGAGCATAGAGAGAGGATCCCTACCGACAAGAAAGAAGGACCGAAGGAACCCAAACACCAACATCCACAGAAAGAAAAGTAATCATAAAAGCATCAAAATCTGCTGTGAAAGAGCAACAGAGGTAAACCCCAAAGAAAAATCCATAGGCTGGACGAACCAGGCCATAGCGACATACAATCCACACTAGAACCAGAACCAAAACCAAGGAGGCCAAATAACTGATGTAATCCTGCACCCACGAACAACGATACACTAGCTCGCATCAAAAGAGAGGGGCCATAATACTGCATGCCCGAGCATAAGACCTCAAAGTGTTGACCCAGACCGCAAAAATCAACACTGCACACTCAAAAGATGGACCTCAAAGCTCCAACCCAACCACCGAAAAGATGCGAAACAAGATCACTAGACAAGGACGTAGGAAAACCCTGACATTCGCTACACAAGGGCCCAGATCAATAGAGGAAAACAAAAACCCAAAGTCCAACCACCAAAAAATGTTGAAACACGACATCAACACCTTTGTACTGGGAGAATCACATCTCTGAATATGCATAAGACCCTGAACAAACCAATAAACTAATGAAGAAACCAAAAAAAGAGACTTCCTATAGCCACCAAAAGAGTGAGAGGCCACACCAAAGAATATAAGACTGCGACGCGACAAAAAAGTCCATACGACACCAGATCCTCAAGGATTACAAACGAAGCAAGATAAACAACATTATCCCAAGCAAAAAACCCCAGATCCGCACCAGATTAGACACATCACATGCGACAACTAGGGTTTGTAGATAAGAGTGCGTGCTCCCCAGCCCAAGCCAACAACTGGCATCCAATAAATCCCAAATGGAAGGAGAACAAAGGATCCGAGAAGACAATCCGGATCGATGAAAGACACCTTCAACACACATGTGACAAGGGATGCAACTACGGAAACTCTAGTCGTAGAACCCAAAAACATTTTATTTTATAACTTGTAATCTTAAAATTAAAGGCAATACACTATATCCTATCCTCGTCATAGAAGTGAGTCTTTCCAACATTGAGAGCATGACTATGACTAGGCATGTAATGTACAAGAACAAAATAAACAACATGGAAGACAAGAGGCTTCTAATGTTGCTTCAAACTCCAGTGAAAAGCATTTGCGGCTTAAGCAGGGTTGGCATAAAGATGCCAAGTCTTGGTTAAATCATTGGAGTATTGAGGAAGAGGTCACTTTGTAGAATAACAATAATATTAAAAATATCATTACATCTAAATTTAAGGAGAAATTATGGCGCAACAAAGAATTAGAGGATAACATAAAGTTAAGATATTGCAAGGAGGTGATCAACCTTATCTAGTAGATCAAATTATCTCTATGTTTTAACTAGCACAACGAAGAAATCAACACTGCTAAAATAAGAACAAGCTCTCACGAGCTCCATAGTGAAATAGGATGTTGGAGAATTCCTAAAATGTCGTGGGTCGAAAAAAATTGTCATGTTTGTGACACTAGGAGGTGAAAAACACTTTCTCTCAGAATGTCCTACATAGACCCACATTTGATCTCGATTTCAAAATATTTGTTACAATATTGCACTTCCGAACTTTTTAGCTCATCATAACTATGATGATGAAGTAATACTTATCTCAAAGCTTTTTGAAATAAAATTCTAAAACAAACAAAGTAATTCTTTACCTTTTTAAAAATTTGATAAATTAATATTGATCTTAGTAAACATTAATAACCATTATCATCATCATCAATAAAATAAATTAAAATTAATAACTTTTTTTCAAACACAAAATTATTATTTATAATTTTGTTAATATATATATAATTTGAAAAAATCTAAAAACAATCAATTTTCAAAGTTATATCAATAATATAAATGGTTAATTTTGAATTTTATTTTAATAAATAACAACACCAAATAAACAAATAATATAAATGGTTAATTTTGAATTTCATTTTATTCATTTTAATAAAGAACAACAAAAAATAAACAAATCTATCATCTACAATGTTACTTAGTCCCGCTTAAAATATAGCATACCACGTTCCACAATGTTAGCATGTACACCAAACAAGGCAAATCTGGCCGATCTGTTTGGAAGGTATGCCATCGATTTTGTTATTGCAAATCTTCTCATTATGTTAACTACATGAAAGGGAGATCATGAACACCGGGCATCGCGCTACATAACCAACAAATTCCATGCATTTTTTATTTGTTGATAATTTGCGATACCAAAATGTAGGGGTAAAGTTGTGAAATTAAACGATATAATGTCTATTTTTAGATTGTAGAGATATTTTACATTTTGAGTTATCATGTTATATATTTTCTATTTATTGTGGTAATAATGTTTTTTTTATAAGTTTATTATTTTTTAGGTAAGAAATTAAATTATAATTGGGAGTAGTATCTAGTTTTATGTATGGGATTAAGGTTAGATGTTACTAGAGAATATATGATCTAATTCAAGGTAAACTCAACTATGACCATAAATGATATTGGTTTTCTTGTAGATAATATTTATGTTGACACTGCCTTTTGGCATTGGATTAACACCTAAAAATGCTTTTGATTAGCTAAGAGCTCGTCGTCCTTGGATGTAAGGAGACAGGGTAATGGCCAAAGGTCGAAAAACATCTAGTATGAGTGAAAGTTTGTTGCCTTATAGATCACCAATAAATCATTTCAATTGACATAGTTTATGATAAGTTTTACCACATTCAAAATAAAATAAAATTCAATTTGTCATCAAAATTGCCAACCAAATTCTCATTATACTATTTTTTTAATATAAATAAAACTTTTCAAAAAAAACTTGTTATATACTTAAACTCAACATTTTTATTATACATATAAAACTTATAAAATGTGCTATTTTATCTTACAAACATTGTGTAACATTATTTTCACGTTAAATCTTTATAATTTTATATTTTAAAATATTAAAAAATTAAATTTCTTTTAAATATAATTTGATTTTCTTCCATTATATAAATAAAGGTTCCTTATCCATCATGGTGTGGTTTACAACATATAGCAGTTGTGTGATAAACTCCTCATGATATTACATGTATACTTCTCTTTTGCATGAGTTGTGATAAACTCCTCGTGATGATACATGCATACTCCTCTTTTGCATGAGTTTATTGAATGTGATTATTATTATATTTTTAAATAAATTATTATAAATATATTAACTAAATATCAACTCATCTTTTATTTAAATATAAATAATAAAATATGCTTCTTCCTACCCATAAATTACATCATAACTAATATAAACATGGTATGTATACATAACTATTATAAACATTGTATAATGAGAGCTATCTCAACAAATATCATGAATATGCATGGCCCCATTTTAATGAGAAGTATAAACCTCATTTCCATTGTATGTATACATAACTATTATAAACATTGTATAATGAGAGCTATCTCAACAAATATCATGAATATGCATGGCCCCATAGATATCATGAATATGCATGGCCCCATTTTAATGAGAAGTATAAACCTCATTTCCATGCTCTTGCATAAAAGTAAAGTATAAATCCCACCCACTTTATGAGTGTGACTTCATAATTATGAAATTAACAAATATTATATATAATTTTCTTTTTATATGAAAGTTTTAATGTTATACATTTATGGTTTCACCTTATAGCCAAGTAATCAACTAACTCGGGTTATTCATTTCCATAAGAGGGAGTAGCAAGTATGGTGAAGCGGGCTCTGTGGCTAGGGTTTGTTAGCCGCATTCCAGAATCTATGGTGAAGGAGAGGGCGGGTGAGTGAGGGCGAAGGCGACGGGCACTTCCATGGCGAGCACGGACGAGGGCGAGGGTCACTGCCAGAGGCGGGCAAGCTCTGCGATGCGACGTGGCGGGGTTAGGACGAGCGTGGTCCTGCGGTGGTGGTGGAGGGCCGTTTTTCCTGCGGGCTCTACAGAGTGATGGCTTCTGCGACGACTGTGGGCACGCAGACTTTGCGGTTGGCGACATAATCAGTTGCGGAGGCTGCTATTGTTCGGGGCCGAGTTTCTCTTGGTTTTCTGCCAAAGCTAGCTGTAATGACTTTGTGTTTTTTCGTCATCTTTTCTGGCTCCTCTGCCTCCTTGGCTTGAAGGGGTATTGGACCGGAGCTTTGAGGTCCACACTGGGGGCGTGCGGTGTTCTGCTTAACACTTTGAGGTCCTTCGGGGGCGTGCGGTGTTGGATAAACACTTTGAGGTCCTTTGGGGGCATGCGACTTCTAGTTTAGATCCTTTTCGGGTTTTTATTGGGGTTTATCCCTGGTTTGTCTCACTTTTTACAGCTTGTGTGCATCCTTGCTTGCAGCCTGTGTACTAGTTGATTGTGAATCCTTACTTGCAGCCTGTGTGCTGGTTGATAAAAAATCCTTTGCAGATATAAATGAGATTATACATTAATATAATTTCGAACAAATTTTCTATTGAAAAAAAAAATAATCAACTAACTCAACACTCAACATTAAATTGTTAGAAAGCTTGATAATAAATGCAAAAGAAACATACATATTCTCACCGTACAAAAAATAAAATTAGTAAAGATTCATTTTAATTTTAGTGATTTAAGTATTTTGATATCAGTAAAGTTTTTAATTTAATAATATAATAGAATATTTTAAAGGTTGTTTGTATTTTGAATAAGTTTATTAATTTGAATTAATAAGTTTTGTGTTATTATGGTTTAATTTTGTATTATATAGATATAGATTTCAAAATATTATCAAAATTGTTTTGGATGTAAAAGTTGAACATAACTTTTATTTTGGTATGTCGCACATTTTCATCCGTAATGGCAAAGGCCTTCTAAATTAAAAAGAAGTTAAATTCTAAACTTTCTTTTAGAAAAAAAGCAAAGAACTAAAGAGGGTGATTTTACATCTCTCTTAATGGGAAGTTGTACTTGGAAATTTAATAAATATTTTAATCTTATTTATTAATGTGGTATATGCAGATATTGAATCAAAATCATGGTTAGAGTTTAGCCCACTCTCGGAGTCTTAATTGCACTACTCTATTGTAAGGATGGAACTAAGCTATACGTTGTACAACTCATATCAAGAAAAAGAAACAATGTTTGTGACCTATGCATACAATGTACTTTTGTTAGTGTTATCCAAAAAAAATCCAACAACCTCAGTTCCACATGCCAGGTAGATTAAATTTAAGTAAAAAATTAGGAGCAATAACTCATTTGTTCGAATGGTCCCTAATTAAGGGATCTAATTATATGTTACCCATTAGCAAATTGTGTAAAACAAAATTAATAAATAATTCTTGGTTAATAAAAATAGTAATTATTTTTATAGAATAAAAATAAATAAAGACATCCAAAAGAAAATATTTAAAATGAATGAGTTAAAATACAAAGATTCTCACACTTTATGCAATAAGATTTCTTTCTGGTTCAAAGAAATGCTTAAATATAATAATAATAATAATAATCTATTTTTAAGGTCACGGCCAAGCCAGCACACTAAATTGGTGTATGAAACCCCCTTGTTTGTGGGACAAGGGACCCCCTCCACCCAACGATTTGATTGGTAAAGTCTACGAAGGTATACATACCCTACCCCCCTCTGGATTTGAACCTGTGACCTCTTAAGAGGAAACACATGTTCTTATACATTTGTTTCAAAGAAATGCTTAAATATATATATTTTTATTTGTCCTTAAATATTAAAGGAGAAGAAAATGAAATGATAAATTATAAGATTTCAAAATTGTATAAGCTTGTTGTAGAAACTATTTTTCAGATGTTAAATATAATGTTTTTTTTTGGTAAATACACACGCTAAAATATATTATTTTAGTTGTAAATAATTCATATAAAAAATCTTTGCTGTTGGTTTGCCACTGGGGAAACCAGACCACTAGCAAAGAAAAAGTTTTTTTGTCGAAATAGTTTGGAGCAAATTTTTATCTACCCTTTGTCTATCTAGATGAACTTTATATATATAATTTTGAGAGCTGTTAGAGGCTAAAACATGGTGATGTTTGCTCTTCATTACACAAAAATCAAAAAAGAAAAGCATACTAATTATTTAGATGGAGGCGGAGCCCAAGGCCCCTAGGGAGGCACTGGAGCTGCTTGCTTACTAGGTTGTGTTGCCATTGTTTAGTTGGTGGAAGGGAGTCGTGCTAGAACCCCGCGAAGGAGCAGATGGAATTCGTCCAACAAGAGATGAATGGTATTATATGCTTCCTCACGTGTCTGCAACATTTGACCCATAAGCATTTTTAAATGCCAGCTAGTTCCATTATTCACCAATATTTGGATTCACGCCCATGCGATCTTCCTATATTGGACACCCAGGTAATGATAACTTCATCTAGCTCTTGAGTCAGTGTCAGGGTCCGTTCCATCTGAATGTCGGCCTCGACCTTTTCCAATTGCTCTTGGATGCGAGGCAGAGTTGCTTCTTGAAAAACTGTCGCTGCTGCATGGGCATCGTGTTGGACTCAAGTCATGAGAAGTCACTCATTTTTGTGGCTTGAGGAAGGCTCCAAAGGTGAGCCCCCTCCTCGTCTGTATCCACGACAATAACCTCTTTGAGGAGCCATCTTGCTCTCTGCCTATTTACCAAACCCAAGGCGAATGTGTATCCACGGTGGATTGAGAGTCAACTTGCAGCGTTGTCGACTATGGTTGTTTTCCCTTGCCAGAGCTTTCCAGACTACGCACCTCTGAGCATTTGATCATTTCCTGTGGTTATTGGGATCGTTGACTAATCCGAAATCTTTGCGATCCTTTGTTTTCATGCTGCCCCAACTTGAAATCATGGAGGATCCAACCATCAAGGTTGTTGTACTGCATTCCCTTAGTGTTATCTGCTTCATTGATGTGCCTATGTACCTATTGTATTGTTCACCCAATGTTGGACGATTGTCGCATGCTCTCCGCCTCCTCTAGGTGCCTTGATAGCTAGGTTTCAAAGGCCTGGTTATCGAGGCATGGGGTGCACATTTATATTTCATTGAATCGTGTAGTGGCTGATCTCGAGGAAGCGTCGATGAATAGGTTACTGATGACATGCATGTTTGAATGTGGCAGGGGTGAGTCTGATTGCTCATCCGCGTGGCTAATGTCGTGCATGCGTGAACGTGGCAGGAGTGTGTCCAATTGCTCGTCCACGTGGCCTATTGTCCCATCACCCAATATTCCAATCCTCCCTGTCACCCCATCTAGGGGATTAAACACAATGTATTTTATTAGTTACTATTTTGTTTATTATTCACCCATACACTATGTCCTACATAGGAGGGGGAGACTAAATTGCATATTCATCAATAAGAGGGCCACTAATTATGTGGACATCCCCATTTGTATAAGCGTCATGGTATGTTGGGACTTTTATGCTGCATGGCATGAAAATATTTTTAAAGTCGCAAAATCTATTAGAAGATGTTAAACATGACTTATTCAAATGTTTATTATCTTTTGTATTATTAACACACGCTCTTTTTTACCCAACTTGTTACTTAATGTTTATTATTCATAGACTCACGCACGTGCGCACACATAGACACACAACATGTCACATAGAACAGGGGGGGAGGCTGACGTTGAGCAAACATGCATATTCATCCCATAACCAATAGTACATTGAGAATGATGTATCCCACTATTGTTAGCCTGTTTATTACTAGTTGTTTAGATGCTTAGCAAGCATGCATATTAATCTTGCAACCAATTAACTAGATCATGGTATGTTTGGATCGATGTATCACATTGTTATTATTCTGTTTATTATTCACACGACACCCATACAACATGTCACAATACATATTCATCTTGCACCAATTAACTAGATCATGGTATGTTGAGACTGATATTTCCCACTATTATTAGCTTGTTTATTACTCGCTATTTAGAGGCCAATCAAGAATTCATAATTAATCTCACAACCAATTAACTAGCTCACAATATTTACATCACAATGTATATTCCATCCCACAATGACATATACCACAAATTCATCTAATTTGACTATTATTAACCTGTTTATTACTCATAGTTTAGACATTGAGCAAGCACGCACATTCATCTCGGATTCTTGGTATATACATCTTAACACATATTCATCTTGCAACCAATGAACCAAATCATGATGTGTTGATATCAATGTATCCTACACATTCAACCCACAAACAATTAAGGACAACACCAAATTGGTGTATGAGACCCCCTCCGCCCAACAATTTGACTGGTAAAGTCTACAGAGATATACATACCCTACCCCCCTTTGGATTTGAACTTATAACCTCTTAGGAAGAAACATATGTTCTTAACCATTATGCACACTCAGATTGTATATCAAAACTGATGTAACCAACACCCACACAAAAAAATCACATAAAAAAAAACTATCGAAATTAACATATCCCAAACAATTATCTCACAATCAATTAACCAAATTAACCAAATCATAACATGTTAAGACCAATATATCCAATCCCACAACCAAATCACATTCATCCCAAGACTCACAATAAATTAACCAAATCATAGCATATGTTGGGACCGATATATCCCATCCCACAACCAAATCACATTCATCCCAAGACCCACACATAGATATCAGAACCACATACATCCACACAACTTCTAAACCAAAACAAATCTAATAAACATAAATATTCATTCACGAACCATTCAACTATTGTATTAGATATAAAATCAAGTAAACATGTATATTCAAACTAATGAAGAAAGACTAAGACTTTATATGCTTACGGATACGGAAGATTTGAGACGTTGACTCCCCACCCTTGTGGAGCTAAATTTGGTAGAAAATTTGAACAATCTCGATGACCATCCAATATCCTTGTTACGCGTGCTGAAATGTCAGAATGCCTTCCTATATTGTTTAAGACATGTAAAGGGTGCCGGGAAGGTGTTCTGTTCACCCTCGACCGATTTATATTTAAACAGAGAGTTCAGTATATTAGATACTCTGCAATGGAACGATGTCAGCTGAAATCAGCGAAAATGTCTAAGTCCTCGTTGGAAAACGGGATGTGAGTGCTGAATAAGCATGAAATTTAACAGAGAATTTTAGAAAATTCTGTTTGAAAGGGATGTCAAATTAGACGAGATGTCATCATAATTTGGGCTAACATGGCATAGATATCAACGCCATAATCTTGCATTTGTGCTTGAAGTGGGTTTGGTGTTCGCCTAGAGGGGTTACGAGTTCAAACCTCCGAAACGTAAATTGTTAGCATAAAAAGCCCCAGCTGCGAAATAAGGCCGATCTGGAGCTGCCCATCTCACAAATCTCATCCTTTCCAAGACATATTGGGAATTAATTGATCGGATCCATAAAATGATCGATTTGAAGCAGGCAGTTGCAGCATTTTTAACATTAGGAATGCTTGCAATGCTCATCAATATGATGAGCAATGGACCGTTTCTCGATGCAGATCAAGCATCATCCGAGGTAATTTCATTGATTCATTCTTCAATTCAAGCCATCCTGAATACTGTATTTGTTCTGGTAGTTGTTTATCATTGTCATTGCTATTGTTTTTCTGATCGTTGCAAAGAACATGATATACATTCTGAAGGTAATATTACATCTTCTTTTTAAAGGGAAAATATTCAAACGGATCAGAACTCCGGGAACGCTCTCCGACAGTTAACAGAAAAACCACAAGATTAAAGGAGCTGTGGGGACGTCCTGGACCGGTATTAGAACCTTGCTGGGACAAGCACATTACTAGTAAGTCACTCAGATCTTTGATAAATTGCCCTAAAATTGCTTACCTTTTTACACCTGTCTCCCCATGTTCTACTTTTTTTTGGGTTAGATTTAACTTCCATTGTTATACTTGTGGTTTTCGAAATAAGCATCATAATGCCGGTTCAAAGAAAGAACTGGGGTTGATTGTAGGGAGTCTGTTTTGACATACATACTTTTTTCTCGTTCAGATAAGCTGTCTCTGTGTTATTGATAAATTGGGTAAAGTACTAGTTACAATTGATGCCTATTAGTGTAAGCTAAATGCCATGAACGAAATAGCTTTCCTCAGGCAGATGTTTTTCAATCTGCATAAATATTTGAAAAAAACTGACTATATAATAAGTGGAGTAACTGGGCTTCATCCAGCAACAAAATGCAATTTTCCATTGAGAATCACTCTATTTCAAATAGGCACCATGAACTGCTTTTATACAAGGGCTGATTATGTTTCTAGTCCATATCACGATCTATGCATGTCCTAGTGAGGACAGGCTAGAATCGAATTCAATAATTGCTCTACAACATGTTCTGTTCTTACTTCTTAGCTTTGGGTTTTAGATACTTTATGAGATTTTGTCTCTAGCAAAGATTGCAGACAACAGCATTTTCTATAGTTCGCGGTGAAGAACTTGTAACAAAATTTGATCTTTCACATAGTTTTGAGAAGAAAGACAAGAGTGTACTATCAGAAGGGAAGTAACATTCACAGTAATAAATTCAAAGCAAGCTAAGCCATTCATGAAGGGAAAAACCACAAATAGTCTTCTCTTTTTACTGCTAGGTTGTAAAATTTACAAAATGCAGCCCAAGGACAGGTTTGAAGTGAATTCAGTAATTGCTCTACAACATATTCTGTTCTTAGCTCTGTGTTGTAGATACTTTATGAGATTTTGCTTCTAGCAAAGAGTGCAGATAACAGTATTTGCTATAGTTTGCAGCAAAGAACTTGTAACAAAATTTGATTTTACATATAGATTTGAGAAGAAATACAAGAGTGTACTATCAGAAGGAAAGTAACATTCATAGCAAAAAGTTCAAAGCAAACTAAGCCATTCACTAAGGGAAAAGCCATAGATTGTCTTTTCTTTTTAAGTTTTTACTGCATGGTTGTAATATTTTACAAAATGAAGCCCAAGGACAGTGAAGCCCCTTGCCCCCCGGTGCAATCCTGCAGCAGCAGTTCCTCCATGTGCTTGAGTTAGTATTTTGGTGATTGTACCTTTTCTGTGGTCCTAGGCTAAGAATTAGTTGGTTGTGATAGGGTTTAGCTAGGGATTTGTTTTTATTGCCCCACTTTGATATTTAGTTGAGTACTTCAAGGGGATTTAGTTTTATACCTACCCCTTTATAACACACTAGTGATGACTTGTCCCACCAACTGTTTAATTTGTTGTGTCTATATTAGTAATATGCTCCTGGTATATTATTAATAATTATATTAATAGAATTGACAAGCATATTTCGAAAATAAATATTTACAGAATTCGATGTAGAGACTAAAGGGCTTCACCCCTCCTCCAGCCACACGTACCACTGTTCATCACAAAAGCTTTTTGTTTGGAACTTGAGCAGGAGCTTTCCCATCTTCTACACAAAAAATACTATTTTTGTTTTCCTTCTTCCTCCTTATTGAGCAACCCAAATCCTACCATTTAAAAGATTTGAAGTTCCCTTTTCAATGTAATTTTCAGTTTCATTTATTTTTATAACTCCCATTTGGGTTTATTCCTTGTTATCTGCTTTTCATATGTCCTACAGATACATGTATAACTAAAGCAGGTTCTCACATGCCTAACTTTCATAGGGTTCAACATGTCTAAGACAACGTTCCAATGTCAAAGATGGATCAAACCTTCC
>SNQJ01S0055291.1:23944-63249 GCA_010110895.2 Picea sitchensis
AATCAGTGACACATAGTCACAACCAGTGGAACACATCCACCACAATAGCATACATCTACTATCCAGAGACATACAGTCTCCATAGCAATAATATCATCTGATATCAATCTGCACAGAAAAACAAATGTCATGATATAAACCGAATCATCTGAGCCATTCTTCCACTCACATCTATGAGATCTGGAAGAGCATCTGCCCTCATAAGGTAAAACATCAACCATGAGCTACTGGACTATTCTTCTCAAGCATAGAAGAATAACTGTCCCGATTTCTAAGCTTGGACCATTGACCTATCTAGGCCATTCCTCCGGCACTAAACAAAGTGCAGCCTGGAGAGAATGAGTCTGCCCTAGGGAATGCCTGTCCCCGAGTGTTGAACCTGGACCATTCCTTCGACACTAAACAAAGTGCAACTTGGAGAGAATGAGTCTGCCCTAGGGGATGACTGTCCGGACCATTTCCTAAGGAAATGACTGTCCTGCACCAACCTCCAAAACGAACCATTCTTTGAAACTGCTCACAATTGTGAACTTTGAAAGAATGACTGCCCGACGAGGCGGACCATTCTTCTTGACCACTACTGAGAGTGATTCTTAAGAAGAAAGACTGTCCTAGACCATTCCCCCACACTTGTTGAAATATTGTAACTGCAAAGAGTATTCTATTTATTATTGAGTTATTATTTGTTAGATCAATCCCCTTTTGTGGATTGATCATGTCGGGCATTGTAATTGACCAAATCCCCTTTTGTGGATTGGTCAAACCCTAAATATATTATGCAAATTGAGAAGTCGTCTCCCAAGCCATTTAAAGTGGTTTTAACCACTCAGAAGACAAGTCGACCCTGCCCAGTGAAGAGACACCTTTCCAGCACCTGCCAGTTTGTCTAAATAAAGACATCGCCTCATTTGTTCACTCACTCAGCTCACTCATCTAGTGTGCAAGTTTGAAGGAAGCTGCAGTTGCCAGTTGCCGAAAGAAGGAAGAGAGAGAGGCACATTTATCAGTGGAGGATATTCTCTAGTGTTTGGTTTATTGTCTTGGCATTGTATTGGCTATCTATATTAAGGAAGTTTTTGCTGGGTTTTCTCTGTTGATTTTTCAATGTGTTAGTTTAAGCATGAAGTTCATTCCATTTTATCATTTAACCATAACCATAAATGTTGCAACAACCAAGATCACAAGAAGAAGCACCATGCACAAGAACACAAGATGTATCCTGGGAAACCCTTCTCAACAAGGGAAGAAAACCCAGCCAAATCCTTTCCTATATTCTTCAAGAGAAAGACCTTCACCACCAAGATAAACCCTAGCACACAAGAGGATGCTTCAAACCCTAGAACTCTAGCGCCCAAGAGAGGTGCACACCTTTTCCCAAAGAAGTGTACTTGCTGAAATTTCCAAACTCATAAGAAAGATATGTTTCCACAATGGGGATTTTACCTTTACTTATACTAACCTAAACCTATCAATAGAAGTGTCTATTGGCTCAACAGTGCCAACCTCTCTAAGTCACATTATTATTATTATTATATTATAATTAATATTAACCAGATTAATTATCTTTTACATTTATTATTAATCACATTAAGGTGGGGCCGACTTGTACCCTTTACATTACAATTAGGGTTACAGGCATGTCTGAGTCTTAAACAATATATAGCAAAGGATTTGATACACCCACTAGTGCTCATCCACTAGGGGCACATCCATAGGGATGCCATATCTTTGGTTCACTGCATTACACAGAAGAACCAAATCTTCACACGTTAAAAACCTTGAGGTTGCTCTACATACTCTTCTTTGTTCAATTACTCTATTGAGGAGAACAGTCCTTACATTCATCTGATGTAAACTCCAACCCATGGATACTGCGGACGATATAATGGCTCAGGTAGAGGTATGTCTAGCTACTGGAACAAGCTATCATCATAGTCTTCTCCCTCCAACTGGGAGAACCTTTAGTTCTGGATCTCGCAATGCTTCCATTCATAAGTCTTCCATACACTGTTCTTCATCACAACTTTCATTTCCTCTTCTTGATTGCTTTTAGTGGGTTCAGACCAAGCTGGTAGTCTTGTGATTCTCATTATAATGATTGGTTGTTCTAGCTTTTCTTTCTCTCTTGGAATCTTCATGTTCTTCCTCATGTTTCTTTTTAGCTCTTGGGTCCGTGGAGCTTTCTATAGATTTCATGCCTTGAAGATTCCAACTTCTTCCTTTCATCATAGGTTCATGGATGTGGATGGACAACCAGGGATACTTTAAGGCTTCTTTTTCGAAGAAGACTTCTTCTAAAGTCAAACTGAACATGTGTTGTTTTTCATGGCAGCTACCATTGATGGGAACATGGATAGATAATTCATAATCTTCAATGGATCATATTATCTAGGATTAGCTCCCTCCTAATCCTTGCTTCATGCATGAATGCACGTTCTTCTTTTGGAATTATATAATCGGCTCCCTCCATCTAAGAGACTCCACGCTTCCGTCTGCATCCTTATTGCCTTCTGCAAAGTGTCACAAGTCTTTTCCTTTTGATTGCTGACTTCTATTGGTTTTTACTTCTTCCAGGTTTCTTCAAGTTTGATTTTGATTTCGGCTTTTCTTGCAGTTGTAACAGCTTCCACAAGAATTGTTACCAAGGATTGTCAATGTACTTCATCTTTTCATGTGTATTGCTTGACTTGTAGTCATCGTGATAACAATCCTTATCTTGTTATTCTTCCATAGGTATTGTTTCTCTTTGAACATCTTATCTTTTAAGAAATAGATATGCAAGATATGTACAGAAACTATGTAAACATGGTATGTACAAGAACTATGTAGAATATTGTTACCTTGTCTTAGAAGAAGAAGTCTGTTTTATCCTACTTGGTCTTCTTTGAAGATTCCCTTTCTTTGACAACTGATGCTTCGTGTGTTTCCTTCCTTTTCTTTAACTCGGGACAATGATTCTTCTAGTGACCATATTTTTGACAGTTGAAGCCAAACTTGATTTTGTTTCTTCCTTGAGCCAAACTTCTTTTTATTCCTGAAATTCTTGAACCTTGCTGTGAAGGCTTGATCATCGACGATATTTCTTTGGGGTTTCTCTTTGCACTAATCATTGATTCTTCTTGTCATGTAAGTCCAAAGTTCTTCAAATGTCGGATAATCCTTCCTTGTGTTCATGCTACGTAAATGCATCCCATGTCTTAGAGACCATTAATTACTATATTTACCAGTTCCTTCTGAAATGATTTCTTCAATAGCTTGTAGTTCATCTCTTAGCGGCGATTCTCCTGAAATTATGATGTTCTTTCCATCATCATTCATTTCATGTCACAAAGCTCATTCTTTAGACTCATTACTTGTCCAATGTTTTGGTGAGAAGGTTAGTTAGGGCATCATTACACTTCTTAAGATGAGTCAAGATGGGAGATGTAGGGTATCAAGTGGTCTTTATAGGTCCACTATGATACTCATGGCATTGATATCCTTGTCTTTGAACTTCTCCATAATTGCACAGCGTTTCGAGGTTCCTTCTCTTTCCTTCTTAACCCGTGGTTCCGATCTTTCCTTTCATGATATCAACACTTTATTCTTAGCGGGATGAGGTCAATCCTTGTCTTCCATGTGCTTGCGAAGTTAGAAGCCTTCTAACTTGTTTTTAACTTCATAGAGTAAAGAGTCATAATGAGGTCAATCCTTGTCTTCCATGCTCTGAAGTTAGAAGCCCCTTCTAACTTGTTTTTTGACTTCATAGAGTAAGTCATAATTGCTTTGACTTGGTCAACCCTTGATTTTGACCAAAAACTCAAACTTGACGTCTTAGCTTGTTGAGAGTACCAGGAGATGCGCTAGGGTGCACTAGTCTATCCAGAAATTAGGTCAATCTCTTCACTTAAGGTGCCTCAACGAGAGGGTTAGGGTTTCGTTGCTGCCGCAAAGACTGGCTGCAACTGCAATTGTAACTGAGCAAATCCTCCCAATCTATCTTCCAGCGGTTAGACTGTTTCTCACAAATTGAATGACTAGGGTCCACATTAGGCACTTTCTCACCCCTTAGGCGCCTAGGTGGTGAGAAACACTTGCCTAGGTACTTTTTAATTATTTTAACAAATAGGTCAGAGCCAATGCCAATGCTGTCCAAACATATTCACGAAAAGAAAATGGTTATTCACTCTCATTTTAGTTGAGTTTGATGCTCACCCCCTCCTCACTTCCATAATTTTCTAGGTTATGAGTCATGATCATGTTGCACAAGATTTGATGCATGGTAGACTCCCATTAAGGTTGTAATCTTTGTTTTAAAAATTGGTCCAAGTCAACGTGGACTTGGTCAGAGCCAATGCCAATGCTGTCCAAACATATTCACGCAAAGAAAATGGTTATTCACTCTCATTTTAGTTGAGTTTGATGCTCACCCCCTCCTCACTTCCATAATTTTCTAGGTTATGAGTCATGATCATGTTGCACAAGATTTGATGCATGGTAGACTCCCACTGAGGTTGTAATCTTTGTTTTAAAAATTGGTCCAAGTCAACGTGGACTTGGTCAACTTGATTGAGTCGACCAACCACCATACCGACTCGGCTAAGCACTCGGTTCAGAGGGTTGGTTTGGTGCCGAACTGGTCGAGTCAAAGCACGACTCGACCGGTTCGGTACCAAACCGACCCTCCTCAACTGAGTAGGTATTGGACCCCACCTTGGCAGACTCAACATGGAAAATTCAAATTCTTTTATAAAACAAACCAAAAACCTGTTTCCTAAACCCTATCAAAAAGCTATAAAGAGACCCCCTCCCCCTCTATTGCTTCACACCTCTCTCATTGGGCATTTGTGAGCATTTGGAGTTTTGGAGCAGCATTGAAGAACAATGATCTGTCCCAAGTATGTTAATAGTTAAATGATAAATCTGTCCCTATTTTTTCCTCTTATTAAATTGCAGATCTGAAAAGTGAAATTTGTTTTTAAAGTTTTGTACTTTCAGCCTTCTACTGGTTTGAAGTTTGAAGTATGAACTTTACATATTAAGAATTAAAGACAGGGTTTGCAATGTTGCATATTTGAATTTGCAGATTGGATTTTTACCATGCCCCCAAGAGTCAATGACCTTGCATGGATCCATGTTGATCTTGTTGATAAGGAGATTTATTGCAAATATTGCAAGAAATGCATAAGGGGGTATTTGTAGGTTGAAAGAACACTTGGCTGGTATAAGAGGCCAAGTTGCCCCATGTATGGCCCCATTATAGGAGATTGCACAGATTAGATTGGAATTGCAAAATCTGCTTGCAAAATTTGAAAAAGACATGGCTAGGCAAAAGGAGATGGTTGTAGCATGTTTTTCAGACTATAGAGTCTAGAGAACATTTAGAGCCTCATTGATTATGTATTTTGTCGTTGATATGTGTTGCACTCAGTGCCATTTTGAATTTTTGATATATTCACCCTTACATGGTATATGCAGGAGCAAACTTTGCATATATTATCTCTAATGGTTTGAAATCTTTAAAATATATGTTTTTCATTAAAATTTAAATATTTTATGTATTTTTTAGTAAACTGAGTCATTGAAATCAGATCGATTTGAGTCTCCGAGTTTGAGTCTGAGTTGACCCTTGATCGATTCCGAGTTCGAGTTCGAGTTTTGAAACCTTGGAACTTGTAATATTTATGCTTACCTAGCTCTCCAATCCTCTATGTAGCTTGCTAGCCAAGGTGTCGTAAATAGTTGGCATGCTAGAGCTTCTTCTCTTCAACAAATAAACCTAGATATTGAGAGCCTCGCCCCCCAAAGTTCTTCATCAATGTCTTCCAACTCTCTAAGAGGGATGTGAATAGAGGTATTAGAATAAAGGTATACAAAGCTTACTTGAAAACCACTCGGACTAATATATCATATTGGAGTTAGCTTGTAGCTTGAGAGTTCCTCTAGCTCAGTTTTGGGTGTTTCCCATCAGCTATGCATGAAGACAAATCATCATCTTCAAAGGGAGCATCTCTTTTGGATTGTGTATGTTGGAACTTGAGCAAAAGACCATTTCATCATCAAATACCCTATCTACTATGAAATTATTGATCATTATCATAGTATGTTTAGAGATTCTCACGTTTCCTTGAGGATTTCTGCATAATACAAGGACCGAAGATGTGTTGCCCTTTTCCCTGAAAGTTGAGATTCATCATCTTTGGCAGGAAACAATCAGACAGATCTTACCGCATTGCTAATTTGAGGCTCATTGCCTTTTCCAACATGTAGATGGCTCTGGTCACAAGAGGCATTGTGAGCAAATTTGTAATTCTAGGTCAGTCATGCAACGTAGATTTCAAAACACACAACTGGTGGACCACAATAATATTATTACCCACTTCTTGTCGATCTTGGATGCTATTAGAACTGCCAATTGACAACATTGTTGGTTCTTGGCTTCTTCCTTGTTTCCCTTGGGACCCTCGCCCATTTTGTTTTTTTTGGCTTCTTAGTGTTCAAGTTAGCTATATCACTTTTGGCACTCACTATGCACTCTTTTATTTATTTTGCAGTTCACCTGGATATGCTTTAGCACTCTTAATGTTCTCATTTTTGTACATTTTACAGTCCCATTGGCTAAGTATGGTCACTAGTGGACATTGATGTTTAATTGAATCTAAATTTAAATTATTTCCTCAGATTCAAGTTTCAATCTTACTTGTTCTTAAGAGCTTCTTCTCATTCACTTGCAGTAGCTTCCATGAAACCAACCTCAAGATCACAAAATATGGCAATGAGAGAGGACTAACCTCTTTTGAGGCATGTTACAATGTTGCAGAACTTGCAAGGAGTGTCCCAAGAATGGAGGTGTGATTTGCGTGGAGAAGATTATCAAGGCTCCTACACTTTAGTGAAGTCTCATCCTAATGTTTGCAATGAATCCTTTCTTGATTTTCAATCTCCCTTCCTTTTTTGGGAGGTCCTAATAAGATTATCATCCACGGCTTTAACACGCAAAGTCAATTCTTTTGAGAAGAGGGATCACAAGTTTGTTTTGCATTTAATTTTAACAAAAGAAGCAAATCTGTCACAAATTTTGGCCACTGGTCTGTCACCTTCTTTGTTTTCTTTTGTAAGTAATCTGTTCTCCCTTTCCTGGTTCCCTTGTGTTTGTTTTCCACCCGTCTCCTAAATTTTTGCACTTTCTTAATGTTCCAACTTCCAAGGACTGATATGGCTTTGCAATGCATTGTCAGGAACATTTTCTTCATGTTTAGTTCTGTAACTTAGTATTTCGGCAGTCGACCAGAATTTCAAAGTTATGCTCAAGAGAATGATTCAGACAGTTAAATCCATCTAAAGGGGCAGAGAAAAGAAAAGGGAGCTAAGCAACACAGAAAGATTCTAGAGCTTGAAGCAAGAGTAATAAGACAAAGGGATAATTAAAATTCAATATACATATACTTGCAAATAAATGTAAACTAAGACTATGACTAATTCCTTCCCAATTCTCTTTTGTGCTGTGATCTAACTAATTAAATTATTGCAGCAAATGAAAAGGAAAATGGTAAAAAGAGGAATGTGAAATCTTTGTTCCTTCAATTCCCAAGATCCCTGAATGCACACAAAACCTATAACCCTAATATATATTCAACTGTTTTCCTTTCAATTGAAAATCATACTTGCAAGCTTAAATAATCCTTTGATTTTCCTCTTGAAGATTGAAGAAAAAAGGAGAGGGAAAGAGATGGGTTTGATGCAAAGGGGATCAAAGAAATCTGTTTGCATCAAACACCCAAACAAACAATTTGAAAAGAAACCTTTCCAAAATAAAATGCAGGAAATAAAAGAAATCTTAATGTGCACCATAGTTTTGAAGAATATCTGCAGAAAGATTGTTAGCCCCTTATTACTCCACATTCAATTAAAGAGACATCCTTCTTTTATCTTTGGAATGGAGTGTTGCAGACAACAAACAAGAAGATAAACTAATCTAATCTAAATGTATGGTAAATAACAGATGCAATGCAACAAATAGTGCCCAACTTTCGTCAGCTATGAGAGGTGGTCTCAGTGTACCAACTGATGGGAGAGAGGTGCCCAGTTTTCTTTGTAGTGCCACCTAACAATGCTCTATTGCGGGGAAGAACAAAGCCAATGCAATAAAGAACAAGAATTCGAGAACACAAGAGAGAGGCAAAGGGAAAGCCCGGAAGATTCTCTTGAATATGAAACAACAAACGGGGAGCTCTATTGGTGACCAAATGGAGGAGGCAAATACCATAAAGTTCCTCAAGAGTGGGAGGGAGCATCAATTCAAGGGCCTACAATAGTCCAAGGAAGACCAAGAAAGGGGTCAAGAAGGGTTGAGGGCTTAACTCCACCGAAATGATCACCAATTCGTCCAAGATATTACCTTGTAATGAAAAAGAAATCCTCAAGGCATCAATGAACCTTTCAAATGACCAATTGAAGTCATATTTATAGAGAAACAAAGTGAAGAAAAGGTTTAAAAAAATGTTCCACTCGTTCTCTCCATAGGCAAATATTTGATGGGTTGTAGAGGTCACTATACCCTTGGAATGCCAGAACTTCTGTCGAGTCCATTATTGGAAAACTAGAATAAGCATAACAAGTCAAAATTGTGTAGAATGAATGTGATTTTTCAAAACAAAGGTAAAAAGACACGAGGGGGAGTGAAAATTAAAAGGGAAAAGATCTTTTGGACTCGAAAATAATGATGTGCAAAATTCGACAAAAGGAGCAAAGGTCATACATTCTCTTCTCCCAAAGCCCACTCATACTCATTAGTTGTTGATTTGGAGGTATGAAAGGAAAAATGGATTCTATGGTGGAACCAGGGGAGGTCATACATGCTCTTCTCCCAAAGCCCACTCATACTCATTAATTGTTGATTTAGAGGTATGAAAGGAAAAATGGATTCCATGGTCGAACCAAGGGAGGTACTAAGTGGTACCATCAAGGGGACCTAGACGCATGGTGATGTCCAAGCCAATGATGTGGAATGCACAAGCCTAGAGGGGGATTTGTGCATCCCACCTAGGGAGAATCTAAATCCAAGGAGAAGATTCTAGAAGTCTAAAGGACCAAGGATGTATCCCGAGAGAGAGGAGGTGAGAACCAACAAGGCAAAAAAAACTAAGCAAGTGAACTAAATCAAATAAAATATTAAAAGCAAATGAAATAAAGCAAGACAATCTAAATAAAACATAATGGGACTGTCAAATTTTTCAATGAGGTCACGGTTCAATGATGAAGATGGTGGCATGTGAGGCCACCCACCAAGGTTCAATTTCTCTGTAGACATGAATAAGTGGTTGGGGCTAGGTGCAAGCCTTGGGTGAATTTGATGGAAGAGTATCCCTTGTTGTGTCAACTTAGCCAAATGAATGTTCTTGTGATTATTGGTTTTCCTATCAAGGGCCGTCTTGATTGCGTAAGTGGGTTGCTTGTGGTGCTCTAGTTCTAATGCCTTTGGGCCAGTTTTAATGCTTCTCTTGAATTTAGAGGAAGCACTTTCAAAGGAAAAACATAAGGATGCCCACATGTGGTACAATGAAGGAGTCACAAGAGGCAATTTAATCATAAGGGGCAAAGGTTCACAAATTAAACCAATGATATGGAGTGCAACACCCTTGGTTGATCACATCTTGGTGTAGGAACTACAACTTGGTTGAGAGTTGGATGATCCAAGGCCTATAAGCAAACAAAACTAGAATAAGTGGCCCTCCATGCATTGATGAAACCCTAACTAATTAGATGATAACAAGTGATTAAGTACAAAAGTGGTGGCAAGGATTGGAAGCACTGATAGGTTAATACACCCACCTACTCATACATAGCCTGTCATCATAGGGCGATATGCAACAAGAAGGTATGTTTTGTAAAAATTTCAAGCCGGTGACTAAAGTCCTTATAATCTCAATTAATCAAGTAAATTGCTGAATTTAATTAATGCTGAAATTAAATTTCAGACCATAGCATCAATCGCACAATAGTTGGAAATTAAATAGTGGTAGCATAATATCAAGTTCACACACACGCAGGTAATTACTCCTTCAACATTAGCTTTTTATTCCTTCTAAAACACTTACAAGGAAACCTCCACAATCTACCAAAAAAACAATGGCTGCATGGTTACCGAAATCACCTTGAACTGAGCAGAACGACCTTCCTAAGAAGTACGACATGTTGTACGAACTATATGGAACTATACAACAACCTGTATGGAACTGCTTGCTGTCCGGATTCGTCTCTACCTAAATCACCGCTCTCTCTCTCTCTCTTAGTCACTCAACCTGCTCAACTATTCGTGTGTATGAACTCTCTATCTTGACCTGTCTTTATACATTTAGTTGAGACCAAAACTCTAATCTGTTTTTGAGATTACTCCTAGTCTAAGTCATGCATGGTTGAAATACAATTTTTCAGACTCAACTGCTAAATATAAGACTTTTCACTTTTTTACTAAAGTGAATTAAAAAATAGAATTACTTTTCAAAAATAGAAAGTATCTTGAACTACTTGTAACATACCCGACCCCTAAACTTCATTAGGCTGGTGGGGTGTACGATTTTTTTTTTGAGATTTCACTAGACTACCTTCTTTAAAAACAATTCTAAGGCTAAGTCTGCAATTGTAGATCAAATCTGCTCCTTAAGGGCTTTCCATCGACTATCATTATGCTCAATTCTGAGCTTTGGACAAGAGGATACGATCTCTCAAAGATCTCAAGCATTACCTGCAAGGTTACATCATCGTGTCCATGTGGCACCCACGTGTACCTTGTTTCGTGCGTGCTAGCTGATGAGGTTTCTCTCTTCAAAACGCTGATGGACAGAATTCTCGAAGCTTCGACGAGAGAATTTGAGAAAGTGTCGAGGGGTCGGTGGGTTGGTCAAGGTGCCGATGGACACAAATTCAAATCGCCGATGAACAAATTTAGGAAAGTGTTGATGGCATGATGGCACAAATTGGTCAAAGAGGCAATGGACTCCGATGAATGAATTTATGGAAGTTCCAATGGCGCAAATTCTTCCCATCGCCAATGGGAAACTTTTTGCCAATTGTCGATGGCATGATTTTCGCCTAAACGTCGATAACCAAGAAAAGCTATGGCGTTGATCTCGTCGCTGGTTCGTTTGGTAGTTTGAGGATGGGAAAACTTCACATTGTTGTTGGCTAGGGCACCAAATTGAAAGTGAATATAGGTGTCAACACATAGTGAACCAGACGACGAGAGAGAAAAGGCCATGTGAGCACTCGTCCATGAGATTAGTGGACTTCATCGATGGAGCCTCTCTACCAGTCATTGATGGAAGTAACTCTTGCAAATCGTTAACGAAACTCCTTTACCACACGTCGAGGATAAGGTAAGGATGGGCATAGATTCGAATTCGAATTATGGGCGCCCAAGGTTTTTCTCTGACCTGTTTGGCCACAGATGGGGGAGAATTCCTTCGTTGATGGAAGGGAAATCATGATGGGACATAGAGAGCACCTTCAGATTCAATTGAGACTAATTCATTGCACTGATGTTAAGGAACGATTTAGAATACCAATCCCTAGGTTGACTTGGAGCATCGATGAGAAATTTACTCATTTGTTGCAGTTTTAGTGACTCAATTTGGTGAGGCTACTATCGAAAGTCAAACATCGATCACTCCTAGAGGCCCTCAAGAAGAGTTATATCTTGGCATGCCAGACTTCCTAGATGATTTCCACAGAAAGATTTTCAGTGGTTTCAAAGGATTTTTGCGGCCATGATGTCCTCAGGTATACACGTAGGAATTCATACTCTATGGAACATTAAGATACAACTTTGTGGCTTCCTTTTAACGTCATTTTCACAACCAAGTATCCCACCTTACTGATGGACCATACATCCCCATGCTTACAACGATAAAGTCAAAATAAAAGGGCGATAGCGTTGGGTTAGAAGGATTACATGTTGAAATACTTAGCACAAGTGCCACATGTTGATTTTACCTGTAAACCTAGCACCTGACAGTTAATTCCGAATAAAACACATTTATTGAATTAAAGCACAACCGAGTTACTCAACGATAAATTCAGTGGAAGCATTAAAACATAAACCAATCACACATTGCACATAATATTAGGGTAAACACCCCTGGAAAAACCCTTGCGGGAAAACTGAATCTTCTTTTATTAATCTTGGGCTCCCTTCTTGGGATAATATCCTTTTAGAGGGTTACAATGCAGCGATAGCCTAGCTCACTTGGTTGCTATCTCCCTCGATGCCCCTTTTCACCTTTCCTCAGCCTTGCCCACTCACACTTGGATGAACTCTCTTCACCCACTCAATGAGATTTCCTCACTTTCTCTCAGTGTGTCTCATACTCTCACCTAGGTTGCCTTTTATTACATTGAGATTTGACAAAATCAATCACTAACCCTAGATCTCCAAAGTGATCAAAGGCTGAGATCTAATCTCACCTTCACTTTAAATCTAACGACTATGACTTAATCAACTCTCACTTAAGTTACTAATGCCGAAACTTATGCATCTAACTTAATTAATTAAAAGATTATTCACTTTAATAATTAACACATAAAGTGAACTTCCTAAGGTTTTCTAAGAGGTTACAAGGACGACTTCCACATGCTAGACACCGAGCCTCTGTGGAAGTACTTGTCCGATGCTAATACATCAACACGATGACCATCTCTTTGCCCAATTTACAAGATAATTACGTAACACACTCCAATACGTAGAAATTTTATATAAAAGGCACCAAAATCACCGGTTCCCTTGAAACAAAAAAGAGAGGGAAATATCCTACACAGTCTTCTATCCAAAATTTAGGCCATGCAGTTCTTAGGATTTTGACTCTAAACCTTAGGATGGTTGTAACATTATTCCTAGAGGAAATAACCAGTAAGTAAATTACTGTACATATAGGAAACACAAAGCATACATCCATTCCATTCCTCATAGATTTCTACTTATAAACCATATAATTTAATAAATTTCACAAGCATACAAATTTTACAGAGCACAATCGGAGACTTATCTCTTTATAAGCTGTTGACTAGACAAACTGACTGAGGGTGAGCGATTTTCCACCCAATTGTAGGCTCTATTGCATTGATATCTTTCTACAATAGGCCACCCCCTTTCCAGGCCATGATACCACAAGGGAGAAATTGATACTAAGGAAATTTCTAGGCAGTCATTCAACTTTAGAACATAATTTAATCCCCTCAGAGAAATCTGTTGAGTTCTTAGGAATGAAAGACAACTTTCTTGGGCACCCCCTTACCTGCCCCACACAACACAAGGAGAGAACTCCCTTCTCTGCTACACAACCCCTCAAAAGCCCCCCCCTCCAGTGCCCTTCTGCATGTGCCTAGTGGGGTCCCAGCTGCAGTCCTATAACTCCAGTGATTTCCGAGATTTTCCGTTCTCCTCGTGGAAAAAACTTATTTTTCTTGGTTGGTCTTTTTCACTTGTTATGGTTGGCTCTCTTGGCTGCCTGAACTCTGTTTTCTGCTCTCTCCTTGCTTCTCTCAATCTCAACCCCCCTTCTCTACTTGAATTTCTCACTCTTTTACCCATGCAAGCTTTTACTCCTACACACTTTGCGAAACTGGTTGTACTCAGTCCATACCTCAATAAGTTGATAAGAGGACTCTCTCATCCACTTCCCCCATGTAGTTAATGGCATTAGTCTCTTCACATGGGTACTTGCCCATGTTTTAATAACTAAGGACTTCTTCTACCAACCTTTTTACATTCATTCAATGATTGGCCTTGGGTAAGACAAAGGAAGAAGAAAGATAATATTTGCTCACAAAATAAGTTGGCAAGGTGGCTTGGGATTTTTGACATGTGGAACCCCCATTAGGCCCCCTCACTCTTGCCCTCTCGTGGTATCATGGCCCCTATAGGCACTCTTGCTCATTAACTAAAAATAAAATACATATGCATTTACAATGTTTAGTATGTATAGACTACCATGGCATGGTAATCAAATATCCATCCCAAACTTAAACAACATAAACCATGATTAATTACAAATTAATCAAGGGATCAAAATGGGGAGATTACACTACTTCTCGAATGTTCACATTGAACCTGTGCGGAAGCTCTTGTTTGAGCGATATTTCTCAACATATTTTTTGTGCAACAAGGTTCATTAGTATACGACAATGTATTCTACTCACTATGCCCATAAGCTAAGTCACTTGACACAACGACCCTGGAAACAAGACATAGAGGACACACACACACACACACACACACACACACACACACACACACATGATTTTTTTTTGAAAATTACACACAAAAAATGAAATATAGACACAAAGATTCATATTTTGTTAGCAACTAGAAGATTTACATGAAAATCACACATACGAAAGTGAAATATAGACATAAAGATTCATATTTTGTTAGAAACTAGAAGATTTACATGATACAAAACATGTAACATAATACATTGTAACATGAATGATGATCAAATGACAAACACTGAACACACAAGAAATTAGAACCATAAGCTACAACATTCTCAATATCATTAAGTCATCAAAATCAAAATGTATTACAATGTAGATAGATATTGAGTTAGAGTCACTGAAGTCTGATACTATAGGTGGGAATGCCAATGGAAAATACAAAACAACCATAGGGTAGATACTAGAACTGTAGATGGAAGAATCTCATAACTCATGAATCATGATCATTAGTAGTCCTCCATGTCATAATCATCAAGATCAACATCACTACCACTGCTCTCTCGTCCATCCTCCTCCTCCTCCTTTATATCCAATGCAATTTGTGCATCTGTTGATGTGGAGGATGATCCCTCAAGAGGATCACCATGATCAAAAGTGACTAGCTCTAGCACTGGTTCATTAAGATCCAAGTTGGCTAATGCCAACTCAACACTGCTGTCCAAACCCATATCATCAGGAAACACATCCCACATCTTTGTCTTTCCCTTCAACCACTCTTCTCTCTGCCTGTAAATAAGACGGAGGTTTGTGTGCACATATACACTAAGTCACTTGACACGATGACAAAGATAAGAGTTCAATAGAAGAGTTTATACTTGAGTGAAGGGTACATTTTTATTGGGGTCGTGACAAAAGAGTTCAACAATCAATGCCACTAACATCGAGGTATATGAAGGGCTTGGTGCCCTTGATTAAATGCCAGTTCCATACCCTCATACATGATAGAATCCAGTGGAAAATTACAATCCTACCAATCTTGAAATCCTAAAAACTGTTAAGTCTGCTGAATTTTGAAGGGGACCTAAAATTCTACTTTCTCCATATGAAGTCCAATGAAGTTAGAACCACTCTCAAACATCCTGAAACAATTAATGCTAATGTTACCATTAATGCTTTCATTTTCATCCTTTTACTGTAAGAATTTAATATTACCATTAATTACTAGGGTGGGTGAAATGGAGGGGGTGAGGACCTCTTTAAATAACATTTGTAAGGCGAAATAACCCTCAGTTGCACATCAAAACACCTCATTGCTGCGACTTGCATAACAAAACATGAGCCCGAGTCCTTTTTTGTGCAGGACACATGTCCTATTTTGTGCAGGACTTGTGTCTTATTTTTAAGATACGCTGAGGGCACGTGTCCTGTGAGCATGTGTCAGACACGTATCCTCAGCGTGTCGTGTCCAACACATAAGGGTTTTGGACATGTTTAGTGACTTAGCCCATAAGGTGTTGCTTCTTTCCTTTTGTCCGCCTCCTTCTCCATTGCCCTTGGTATTAGTGCTTTTGCACGTTTAAAATTTAGGCTATCAAAGAGGTTTCCATAGTTGTAGTTTGTTGATGATTACAGCTGCGCGAGACATCCTCCAGGACACATACTGAGTGAGTCGGCCTGAGAGAAAGCCCATGAGTTGGGTGTGTGGTTCCTCTCTGAGACGGAGAAGGAACGTTGTGTGCCCCTGTGTGGGGTGAGGAAGCCCATGAGTTGGGTGTGTGGTTCCTCTCCAAGACAGAGATGGAACGTTGTGTGCCCTGTGTGGGGTGAGGAAGCCCATGAGCTAGGTGTGTGGTTCCTCTCTAAGACAAAGATGGAATGTTGTGTGCCCTTGTGTGGGGAAGCCCATGACTTGGGTATGTCATTCTCTCTGAGATGAAGATGAAACGATGTATTGGTCTCATCTGTGCAGAGAGTTGAGATGATGTGATACTTCAGATGATTCTCCTGTGTGACACAGTGAGAAAGAGATCTGTTGAGTTGGACGTGCTTGTGGCTGAGCATAGGTGAACGTGATCCTAGTGGCTGAGCACTAGTGAGTGTGATTCTCCTGTGAGACACAGTGAGATAGAGATGTGGACATCCCTGTGGCTGAGCACAGGTGAGCGTGATCCTAGTGGCTGAGCACTAGTGAGTGTGATTCTCCTGTGAGACGCAGTGAGATGGAGATGTGGACATCCCTGTGGCTGAGCACAGATGGATGTGCCCCTAGTGGCTGAGCACTAGCGGGTGTATGAGATCCCTTGCTATATTGTACAAGAGTTAGACTTACCTGTAACCCTATTTGTGATGTAAAGGGTATAGGTTGGCCCCACCATAAAGTAAAAGATAATTAATATGGAAATTATTAATTATATTGTGAGTTATTGAGGTTGGCCCTGTTGTGCCAATAGACACTACTTTTGATAGGCTCAGTCTAATATAAATAAAGGTAAATTCCCCATTGAGGAATCATAACACAAGTGTGAGTTTGGAAATTTCAGCAAGTACTTGTTCTCGACAAAAGTGCGCACCTCTCTTGGGCGCTAGTCTTCTAGGGTTTGTGAGAACCCTTTTGTGTGCTAGGTTTTATAGTGGTGAAGGTCTTTCTCTTGAAGAATATAGCAAAGGATTGGCTGGGTTTTCTTCCCTTATTGAGAAGGGTTTCCCAGGATACTTCTTGTGTACTTGTGCATGGTGTTTTCTTCTTGTGATCTTGGTTGCTGCAACAAATTGTTAATGGTGAAATTGCAAATGTCTATGGTTCAAGTAAAATGCTAAAATTGGAATGAACTTCATGCTTGAGCCTAGCTTATTGAAAAATCAACATAGTTTCCATAAGTTTTCTCGTATGTTGTTGTTTTTGTTTAGATTGGGTGGAACTTCTTGAAAATTTGTCTCTTTTGATTTTGTCTATTGGGAATTTGGTTCTCTTCATTAATTTACATGTTTATTGAACATGTCATGGTTAAATGTCCAAATTGATGGCATGTTTATTAATTAATTTGCCTTATTTAGTATTACAAAACTATGGATTGGAGGGATAGGAACTTCCGCACAGGTTCTATGTGAACATGCGAGAAGTAGTTTGAGATATTTTCGAAAAGTAAATTCTATTTTGTAATTCACTTTAGTTGAAAAGTGAAAGTCTTATTTTTAGCACTTGAGTCTAAAAAGTATATTTCATGCATGCATGACTTAGACTAGGAGTAATCTAAAAAATAGATTAGGGTTTTGGTCTCAGCGAAAACTATAAAGACATGTCAAGATAGAGAGTTTAAACACTTAAGAACACATGAACAATTGAGTAGGTTGAGAGAGAGAGAGAGAGAGAAGGTTGCTAGGGAAGAGGCGTTTCTGGGAAGCATGTAGTTTGAGACAGTAGTATGTATAGTATGGTATGGATTTTAACAGTTGCAGAGATCCTTATAGTTGTATGGACAGGTCGATACAGTGGTATAGGTAGACCGTACAACGGTTTTCTGCTGTTTCTAGTTTTTTCTAGCAGGCTCTACCTCTTATTTAGGCTATATAAGCTTAGTTCAGGGTGATTTTGATAATCGTGCAGCTGCTGGTTTTAAGCAGCTTGTGGAGGTTTCCTTGTAAGTTTTTTGAAGAAATGAAAAACTAGTTTTGGAAGGAGTAATTACCTGTGTTGCGAAATTAATTTCTATGCTTTTGTTATTTAATTTCCAGCTATTGTGTGATTAATGCTATGGTCTAAATTTTATTTCTGCAATAATTAAATTCAACAATCTACTTGTTTGATTGAGATCATAAGGAATTTGGTCACCTAGGGCCTCGGGAATTTTCACAAGTAGTACATTAATTTGCTTTCACGATTTCAAAAGCTTTAATGAATGTTCCCACCAATTGCCCAATGCCTTTCAAAAAGTCCTTATACTAAAGTTCCAATGGCAATGAATATAATCTGACCTATAAAAACTTTAGGGAAGTTCTCATAGGAGGGGTTAAAACTCTCAATCCAATATCACATGCAATCCAAATGAGTTTAAGAAATGAGGGCCATTTACCCATGGATAATACAAAGACAACATTTTTGAAAAACACACTCGCTCTCTCTCATGTTTTTCTTGTGTGTGAGGCTACCAGCTAGGGATATATCCAATATACCCCTGTAGTTTGTTTTATTGAAGTAAGAAAAGAAAAATAATGTCATGATACTAATGATGTTGAAGAGGGTGCATTCATGACATTAAACTATAGTTGATTGGTTTCCTACTAGGCAAGTGTCCAGACAAGGGGATGCTCAATATGGATGATTGTCTATGGGAATTCAACAAGAACTTTACCTTCAACACAAGGGTGATGGTAATTTTATGGAGCACTGGTGTTGGGTTTTGGAAGAGGAGTAGTTGTTGCTTTGAAGACAACATGTTTCTGTGTCACTTATCTAGAGAACCATTGAGCATATCTAGAGAACCAATGAGCATTGTAGCTAGTTAGCCAGGGGTCTCAATGGATGGAGGTCGATCGATATGTGGTCTTCACATCAACAGATATTGTAATCATCATGTATTACTTCTTTGTAAAATTCTTGAGTTGTAAAGTTTTGAACTTTGTTTTGGTGGAAGTAGGAGGTTGTAAATCTAAGAAACATTATTTTTGTGATGATGATTATTAACCGGAGGTTGTAAATCTAAGAAACATTATTTTTGTGATGATGATTATTAACCTCCATTGGGACCAAAATTGATCTATTGAACCTTAAAGAAGGTAACGAATTACTTAGATTTCTTTAGAATTTTATTTCTGTGTTCGAAAAGCTTTAAGTGAAGCGTTCCAAGATCACCATAGTTTTGATGACTTAGGAGGTTAGGAAGGTCGGTATTATGATAGATATTTTGAAATTGTGATCTAATTTGAGTATACATAGGGCAGTCTAGGAGAAAGTGATTTTCATCTTCAACCCTCTTAGTGTCACAAAGATGACAGATTCTTTCATCCCACGGTGCTTTGGGAATTGTCCAACACCCAGTTTCGCTATGTAGCTCGTGGGTTTTGGTTCGAATTTTAGCAATGTTGATTTTCTTCTTTGCGCTATTCAAAACCAAGAGATGCTTTTGATCTTCTAGGTTAGGGTTGTCCAACTCCTTGTAGTATCTTAATTTCCTTTTATCCTTTAATTCTTTATCACACCATAGATTCTCCTTAAATTTAGATGTAATAATGTTTTTAATATTATTGGTATTCTGCAAAATGACATCTTCATGTATCCCCCAACGATTTTGCTAAGACTTGGCATCTTTATGCCATCCCTGCTTGAGTCGCTGGTGGTTTTGGCTAGAGTCTGAAGCAATTTTGGGGAGCCTCTTGTCGTCCAATTTGTTTATCTTGTTCTTGTACATTAAATACCTAATCATGGCGTGCTCTCAATGGGGGAAAGACTCGCTTCTATAAGGAGGATAGGATAGGGTGTATTGCCTTTAATTTTGAGATTATAAGTGATAAAATTCTTTTGGATGTACTCTATCTTTCTCCAGGATTCTCTAGAGATACTGCATCTCCAAACTTTACATCCATATAAGATAACAAGAGTGAGGAGAGTATAAAAAAGGAGTTTTTTCTTATCCCATAGCCAAAGGTCTGATAGATTACACTTGTTTTCAAGCCCATAATATGCTTTCCACCCTCCGTTTATCCTTTTCTGAACACTATAGTTCCATTTGAGCTTGTGATGAATGTTGATTCCAAGATATTTTTATGAAGGCACTTCCTGCAAGCTATTGTTGTCATAGACAAAAGTATCGTAGGTTATCTTTTGGGATTTAATTATCATAACTTTCGTTTTGTTAGTGTTCACATACATACCCATACTAGAGCAAAAGTCCTTGAAGAATATTAGTTGCTTATCGAGGTCATAGGGATTCCTCTCCATAAAAGAGCAATATTATTGGCATAAAGAAGGATGTGACTGTACCAGCGAGAGTCGGACCAGTACAACCAACATCTTCCAAACAATATTCTAACTTATCAATGTATATGCCAAAGAGGGTAGGGGACAAGGGGAAGCCTTGCTTGACTCCTATATTACCTTCCATGGCCCCTCTGCAACTGCTGGTAGGTCCTTAGATTTCCTAGATGCCAAGTTCTCCTCGAACTTGACATCTCGACTCACCACTGTCTTGCACTAATCTGGAAAGAACACTCTGTAGGCCTTCGAATCCTCACTGTACCCCACCAAAATGCCCCTCTCCCTTGAGGGATGCAACTTTGTCCTCTTCTCCATAGGAATGTGGATGTAGACTGGACAACCAAAAATCCTGAGATGTCCTATCTCAGGTCTGCTACCTGTGAATGCCTCCTTCGGTGTTTTACCCTTCAGTATCTGGTGTGGGCTCCTGTTCTACAAATACACAGCTGTATTGCAAGCCTCTTCCCACAGAAACATAGGCAAAATCTGGTCTTGCATCATGGCCTTCATCGCACTGATGATAGACTTGTTCTTCCTCTCTGCAACCCCATTCTGCTGCCGACTGTAGGCCACTATCTTCTCCCTTTTGATCCCTGCCTCCTTGCAGAAATTAGTGAACTCTGTAGAGGTGAACTCACCCCTGTTATCTGTCCTCAATACCTTGATATTCCTTCCTGTCATGTTCTCCACCTGAGCTTTGAAAGCTCAGAAGTGAATGGAGGCCTCACCCTTGGTCTTCATGAAGTAAATCCAGGTCTTCCTGGAGAAGTCATCAATGAAGTTCACATAGTAGGATGCACCCTTCACTGAAGCTACTGGCATAGGCGCGCCAACGTTTGAATGGATGAGATCCAAGATTCCCTTGTATCGAGTCTCGCTGCTATGAAAGGCTGCCTTGTCGTTCTTGCCAAGCGCACAGCCTTTGCACACCCCCTGCTGGTCCATACTAAATGCTGGAAGCTCAGTGACCATCTGCCTCAGTAATGGTAGAGCTCTGTGATGGAGATGACCCATCCTCCTGTACCATAGATTGCACAAGCTCTCACTGGTGTGCAACAATGCATGTATAGGCTGGCCTTGAAGTCTGTAAAGGTTCCCATCCCGGACTCCAATCCTCACAATAGTATTTGGATTGGCTCCAATGAACACCTGCCCTCTTTGGAAGTTAACCTCATAACCTTTGTCCTCCATGATTGAGATGGACAATGGGTTCTTCTTTAGGCTAGGTACATAGAGTACCTCCTACACATCAAGATACCCCCCTGACTCAAGCTGGAACTACACTACCCCTGACCCTGCACTGCATACTTGGCATTATTGCCAAGTTGTATGTGGAGATCTGATTCCTCCTTTGATAAACTGCTGAATAGCTCTCTAGCCTCTATCATGTGGCGAGATGTGCCACTGTCCAAGTACCATGCACTGCTGGGAGTAGTGCTGGTAGAAAGACAAGACATGAATGCACAATCATTCTTTGCTGTCGCTGCAACTATCTGCGACTTCCCTTTTCCTTTCTTCCTCTGTGGACACTGAGAAGTGAAATTGCCATTCTTATGGCAGAGATAACATTTGATCTTGCTCATATCTCTCTTCTGCCCATATTGTTGTCCCTCTCCTTGACTGTCACCCTTCTTGACAACTTTTACTTTGCTTTCCTTTGCCTTATTGACAAGAGCTAAGTTTTCATCTGCTGCACCTCCTCCCTTCTTGCCAGATCTAGACTCTCTACGAGTCTCCTCTTGAATGCAGTCATCCCAAAGTCTCTCCCACTTGGGGAGTTTCTCTCTGGCACGGATGCCCATGATGAATGGTTCCTAGGCCTTGGAAAACCCATTCAGAGCAACATTCACTAATTTTGCATCAAGTACTGTTTCTCCTACAGTTGCAAGTTGGTCATGGATTTGTGTGATCCTCATAAGGTAGTTGGTTACATTGTCTGCAGTGGACATTCTGCATTCTTTGAGCTTGGTTTTAAGGATCATCTTTCGACTCATATTGTCTCTTTGAAAGAGTGACACAAGGTCATCAAGCATGTCCTTAGATCTGGTCTTTTCTGCAACATGCGAGATCAGATGATCCTTGATAGCTTCAAGGATCACCGTTTGTGCCTTTATACACTTCTTATCCCACGCTGCCTGCATTGCTGGGTCTACCATTGTGGGCGTACCCCCTGAGGTCTACGCTGGAGCTGGAGAAGTGTTGGTCACGACTTCCGACAAGTCCTGTTCCTTCAAGATCATTGAGATTCTTGCTTTCCAAGGCAAGAAGTTGGAAACCCCATCTAGTTGAACCTCAACCTTCACACTAGTTACTGACATGGCTGATCTACACTGAATACAATAGATCTTCTTTGTCCTTTAACCTACTGAAGAGATCTGCATTGAATGCAATAGATCTGCTTTGTCCTTTAACTTGCTGAATAGATCTGCACTGAATACAATAGATCTGCTTTGTCCTTTAACCTGCTGAAGATATCTACATTGAATATAATAGATCTGCTTTTCTCTCAGAGCAAGAGCTCTGATACCATGTTAATTTACTCTAAATCAGTTAACTAAGTAAACATATCAGATCTAAATAAGTGATCTCCATTGCCAGCTATATGGTTTTGTATGGAACTTGCCTTTTTGGTTCAGAACCTTCAATCATACTGTATGGCCTCGGAACTGGTTGGACTGGCCGGTTTTTCTGGAACTAGTCCAGTTTTGATAACATTGTGGACAAGAGATATGGAAAATGCAAGAGCTACAAATTATGGAAAATGTGCCACTAATATTTTAGGTACAAACAAATATACAAAAGGATATATGATATAAATATGGTTCGAAATTTCATGAGCCAAGATTAACCAAGAAATTTAATTAGATATCCTAACCAAATCAACAAGGGGGACTTGTTTTCTTCTAGCAAATTTGCACATGCAACTATCTTGTAATAAATCTTGGCCATTGTATGATTGATCAAAAATATATTTGCAACACAAATATGTTGTCTGTAATGTTCCCAAACCAATTTTTTGCTTGGGGACACTAGCTAACCACTGAATCAACTATTTGACTGTTTGTGTTTGCAGGCTGGCCACTGATATTTCGGCTTAGGGTTTATTCAATTATTCAGTATAGTTTTATCAACATATATTCAATACAATGCAAGATCTCATCGATACAGAAGATATGGAACCATAAAGCACAGATCTGACCTTTTATTATGAGAAGTAAGAACCTGATACAATATAGAAGCAGATCTGGAATAACATCAGATGGCTCCAAGATAAAGATATGAGCTGCTACAAAATGCTCCCGGAAATACAAGATAAGCTTCCCAAAGGTTGAATGCAAGATGAATGATCTAATACAAAAGCTAGGGTTTGCCCAACCCTCTAGCTGCTGGCACGTCTTGCTAAAAGAATGTGAAGACCAAGGGTTCGACCCTCCTGAAGAAGACTTCCAAATGCTACCAAGCTCCACCAAGAGACAGATCAGGGCAAGGGAAACCCCCTCCTGAAGTATGAAGCTCAAATACTAAGTCTTCCCCCTCCAACTACTGAAACCTTATTCAGGTATGACCCTCTTGAAATCCTGAAGTGCCAACAATTTGGCATGGATGAATGAGGTCTCCAAATCACTTGAAACTCTCTAGGATAATATATCGGGCAGCCACAAGCCCCTAGGAGAAGTTTCAAGGTCAGATCTGAGGTAGAGCCTCCTAGATCTGAGAATCTCTGAATCACCAAGATGACCTCCTTCCTTCAAAGCCGTCCCAACCTGTAGATAATAACTTGGCCGTAGTAACTCCTCAAGAAAACCTCCAAACTGATGAGCAAGGTCTTGCAAGCAAAACCCAAATGCTAGAATCTCCAAAAGCTCTGTCAAATAGCTGGATCGAACTGTTTCTCAAACAATGGTGCGCCCCTGCTGGAAAACCCCAACTGGTACGGCCCTACTGCTCTCCTGAATAGATGATGAATGTAGAATGGTGTGGGTGGAGTATTTCATCCCTGAGACCAAGCTTGGAACAAGGTGAGTGGAATCTTTCACCACTGAGTTGTTCTCTAGGGTTTTTAATCTAAAAACCCTCAAAATTGTGTGCTCAAGAGATCAACAAGCAAAATACTAAATATCCAATATGAATGAAAGGTGCGCCCTAGCCTTTCTTTTATACCTCCATTCTGTTTTCTTGTTGAGTTAGTTTAACCCCTAGGTTCAACTCCTAACTCAACCTCCAACGTTCTAATTCTTCATTGAGTTACTTTTTGCCCTTTTTCCCAAGTCAACTTCAAATTATAACATTAGTTTGGTTGACTTTCCCCATGTTGTGTGAGACTATGGTCTAGTGGGGATGTCTAGACCACTAAGTCTTCCCAGACCTCTTCATCAAGAGGTGGGGGACATTACAGTCTCCCCTGCTAGAAATTGCTTGTCCTCAAGCAATTCCAAACCTGTCTCCCGTACCACCTGTTCGTTCTCCCACGTGGCATCCTCAATGGGCAAATACTTCCATTTGATCAGGTACTCTTTGATGCTTCTCTTCCAGAGCTTCTTCTCCCGAACCTCCAGTATGTCCTCTGGAATCAGATTCAATTGCCCCTCTTCATCTAGAGGTGGCAACACCTCAAGGGGCGTGATGTGTTGGTTGATGATCCTCTTTAGGCAGGACACATGGAAGACATTATGTATCCTGCTACCCTGTGGGAGTTCCAGCTCATAAGCTACAACCCCTACTTTCCTGCTGATCCTGTAGGGCTGAAAGAAACGTGGTTGGAGCTTCTCTGCTCCACTTCTTTTTATAGAAGCCTTCTTGTATGGATGGAGCCTTAGGTAAACTAAGTCACCAACCTCAAAAGTACGCTCAACCCTGTGTTTGTCTGCTTGGACCTTCTGTTGGTTTTGTGCCCTCTGGAAATGATCCTTCAGCTCCTGACTCTGTTGTACCCAATCCTGTACCATCGGGGCCCTGCTGTCACCAAAAGCAATCTCTACAAAAGAGAGTGGGTCATAACTGTACAACGCCCTAAATGGGGTCATGCCTATGGACATGTGATGGGTGGTGTTGTAGTAGTATTCCCCCAAATGTAGCCATCTGACCCACGCCTTCTGCTGCCCAGCCACATAATTACTGAGATAGCCTTCAACCCATTTGTTGACTATTTCGGTCTGCCCGTCCGTCTGAGGATGATAGCTCGTACTAGCTCGTACTAGCCTGAATAACTCCTACCAGAATGTACTCATAAATTGGCTATCCCTGTCACTAACAATGGTTTTGGGTAAACCGTGAAGCTTGAAGATCTCCCTGAAGAATAATTCGGCCACCTGTGCTGCACTGAAGTCTGTAGCAATGGAGAAGAAGTGTGCAAACTTCGTCAATCTGTCCACCACCACGAAAATACAATCCTTCCCCTGTGCCTTTGGCAAACCTGTGATGAAATCCATGGATATGCTTTCCCATTTGTGCTCTAGGATAGGTAGGGGTTGCAACAGTCCTGCCGGGTGAGTGTGCTCATTGTTATTCTCCTGGCAAGTAGTACACTCCTTGATGTGATTCATCACATCCTCTTTGAGGCCCTTCCATGAGAACCTCTCCCTTACTTGCCTGTATGTCTTGCCAATCCCCTGGTGCCCTGCCATCGGTGAGTCATGACATGCCTGCAACACTTTGGCCTCGAAGGCCGGTTCAGGAACCAAAAAGATTCGGCGCTTATAATAGATGATGCCGTCAATGACCCTAAAGTTATCGTCCTGTATCTACCCATCTATCACCTGACAAGCGAACTGATTTTCCGAGTATTCCATCACCAAGTGGTCCTTCCAATCGACTGACACATCTGTCATGGCATAAATGGATGACCTTCTAGACAATGCATCTGCCACCACGTTGTTTTTCCCTTTGACAAATTCAATGTCAAAGTCATAGGCCTGTATTCTGCTTACCCATTTCTGCTGCCTTTCATTTAAGTCCTTCTGCTCCAAGAAGTACTTAAGACTGTTATGATCTGATTTCACCACAAACCGTGCACCTACCAGTTATTGTTTGAATTTGGCCAGAGCGTGCATGATGGCCAACATCTCTTTGTCATATATGGTGTAAAGTAACTCAGGTCCCCTGAGTTTTCGGCTTTCATAGGCAAGAGGGTGCCTATTTTGCATCAGTACAGCCCCAATACCTTCTCCTGAGGCATCACACTCCAAAGTGAAAGGTTGGTCGAAATCTAGTAGGGCTAAGACTGGGCATGTGCTCATCACCTTTTTCATCTTGTCGAATGTAAATTGGGCCTCCTCACTCTATTTGAAAGCTCCCTTCTTGGTCAAATCGATCAAAGGTGCACAAAGCTGTGAGAACCCTTTGACAAACTTCCTGTAGTAAGTGCAAATGCCCAGAAATCCCCTTAACGTTGTAAGGGTTTTAATGGCCTGAATCTTCTCCTGATGTACCTGTACTCCCTTAACTCCGATGATGTGTCCCAAGTAAAGAACCTCCGTCATTCCAAATTCACATTTGGACTCAACTCCGATGATGTGTCCCAAGTAAAGAACCTCCGTCATTCCAAATTCACATTTGGACTCCTTAGCATACAATGATTGCTTCTCCATGATATATAGAATCTGGTCCACATGCCGAAGGCGTTCCTCCCACGTCTTGCTTTAAATTTGCAAGTCATTAAAGAATACCAAGAGATGCTTCCTCAACTGTTTGTTGAAGAAATGGTTCATACATGATTGGAACGTGGCTGGGGCATTGGTTAACCTGAATGGCATCACTAAGAACTCATAGTGGCCATAGTGACACCTGAAACCAGTTTTTGGGATGTCCTCCTCCCTCATTTTGATTTGATGGTAGCCAGAGCGTAGGTCAATTTTTGTGAAATAGACAGCCCCATGCAGTTTGTCCAGCAACTCATCAATCCGTGGTATGGGATACCTGTTTTTTATTGTTTTCTTGTTTAATGCTCGGAAGTCAATGCAGATGCACATGGTTCCATCCTTCTTCTTAACCAACACTACTGAAGAAGCAAAAGGGCTGGAACTCGGCCTGATGTGCCCCATATCCAAGAGCCCTTTGATTGCCTTCTCTATCTCGTCTTTGTATTTCTTTGGATGTTTGTAAGGTGTGGTGATGACTGGTTTTGCTCCTTCCTTTAACTCAATGATATGCTCAAACCCCCTGTCTGGTGGCACCCCTGGTGGAATAGGTCCAAACACTTTACTGTGTTTGTCAATGATCTCCTTAATCTCTGGTGTGTAGTGAACATTGCCTTGTTTGTCCACACGTGCCGAAATCTTGCACTCAGCTGCATACACTATCTCTTCTCTCTTGAAAATGGCCTCCATCCTCTTGGCCGTAACTACTTTGGCTGAGTTACCTATCATGCCTCGGAGAACTACCTTTCGTCCACCCTCCTCTGTGAAAGACATCTCCATGGTCTTGTAGTTGGTGGTGATAGGCCCCAACGTACTGAGCCACTGCACTCCAAGGATTATGTTTGTGTCTGGAAGGTCCATCACATAAACATCCTGTACCAAATCATGCCTACCTAAAGTAAGCTTCATGCCTGGAGTGTACTTGTTACAAGGCATGGTGTTTCCCCCTGCTACCTCCACCTTGAACCCTTCAAATTCAACCGTGGGTATATGCCTCCTTTGTAGTAATGCCGAGTCAATGAAGTTGCGAGAGGCTCCCCCATCAATCAACATTGACACCTTCTGCCCCTGCAAGACTCCTCTCATTCTGAAGGTGTTGTATTTGGGCACCCCACTGATGGATGCCAAGGTAGCCTTCTCTTCTGTCGTACTGTCATGCCATGTGGCCTCCTCATCTGCAGTTTCGGTGGTGTCTGCTTCCATGTTCTGGATGTGGCTGAAATCCTCCTCCTCTTCATTGTCTGAAGTCACCTCTATGTAGTGAACTTGGCCACGGCCCATGCATTTGTGGGATGGGTTCTATGGTTCTTTGCAAGTGTAGCACAGTTGCTTCCTCCTCAATTTTCTTCTGGTGTTCTCGTCCATCCTGCCTCTCCCCCTGTCAAACCCCCTTGGGTCTCGCCCTCCTGGATTTAATGGAAGTCTTTGGTCTCTACCCTGGTGTTAAGGGGTGGTCTAGGCACAAACTTCGGTTTTGTAGCTGGCCCTAGATCTCTCGTCCTCCATATGGCATCCTGCAAGTTGGTGGGCTTAAAATCCTTCACCCATCCCTTCAAGGGTTCCATCAACCCTTCTGTGAAGAGCATCATAAGTCTGGTTTGTGACATGTCGTGCACCATGACTGCTAGCCTCTGGAATTCCTCAATGTACACCTTTGGTGCTCCTGTCTGTTTGAGTTGTGTGAGCTCCCAGAAATGTAGCTCAGGGCCCCCCTGGTCAAACCTGTCAACGAGTCTCTGAGTAAACTCTGTGTATGCCACTATCTGATTGTGGCCTAGTGTAGTCAATCCATGATACCACCAATCATGAGCCTTGCCATCCAAGTACATGGTGGAAAACTTGATGGCCTCCATCTCCCTCATAGGCTTAAGCTGCATATAAGTGTCTAGTTTCTGCACCCATGCTTGTGTAGTCATCTTGGCCAATCCATCAATGTAGGGAATCTCTATCTTCCTAGCCCTGCGCTCAAACTCATAGCTACTCCTGTGGTTCGGCCTAGGTTTGTTTCTGAATTTGAGTTGACAATACTGATCTAGGGTCATTTGCCTCTGAATGGTCATACTCAAATCATTGTACTCTCTGGTACATTGTGCCATCTGCTCAATAAAGTCATCTGGTTCATGTTGTGTAAGTTCATCTGTGAACGTGGGCAAGTACAGTCTAGGAGTAGCCCTGCTACCTATCTGTCCATGTGGTGCTCCCCCCCATGGCTCCCCTCAGAATGATGATAGGGAATATGATCTGAATGATACATGTTCCCTCCATGAGATCCACCTGTCTCCTTATTGTCATATGCCTCTGGACCTTTCCCCTTGTGAGTCATTTGCAACAACAGTTCGACTATCCTTGTCTGGTTTTATCTACTTTCCTCAGGTTCTCATCTACCTTCCTCAAGGTCTCAGTGATTTCAGTTTGTCCCTTACGGTTTGCCTCATAGTTCTCCTGTAAGTGGATGACCACTTTACTTTCTGTCTGGTTTATGGATTTATGGAACTCTTGTGCTAAGAAAGCCAAGCCTTGTGGGTCATTGTCATCACCTGAACCCTCCATCTCGGCTTCTGTTTCACTGGTCTGTTTCTTCCTTCGGGCCATATAGATACCGCTGTACCTCTGCATGCGCTAATCCTCACAGGATGGGAGGATTAGTGCTCTGATACCACTGTAATGTTTTTTTTCTTAGGGACACTAGCTAACCACTGAATCAACTATTTGACTATTTGTGTTTGTAGGCTGGCCACTGATATTTCGGCCTTAGGGTTTATTCAGTTATTTAGTATAGTTTTATCAAGATATATTCAATACAATGCAAGATCTCATCAATACATAAGATATGGAACCACAAAGCACATATTTGACCTTTTATTATGAGAAGTAAGAACCTGATACAATATAGAAGCAGATCTGGAATAACATCAGATGGATCCAAGATAAAGATATGAGCTGCTACAAAATGCTCTCAGAAATACAAGATAAGCCTCCCAAAGGTTGAATGCAAGATGAATGATCCAATACAAAAAGCTAGGGTTTGCCCAACCCTCTAGTTGCTGGCACGTCTTGCCGAAAGAATGTGAAGACCAAGGGTTCGGCTCTCCTGAAGAAGACTTCCAAATGCTACCAAGCTCCACCAAGAGATAGATCAGGGCAAGGGAAACCCCCTCCTGAAGTATGAAGCCCAAATACTAAGTCTTCCCCCTCCAACTGTTGAAACCCTAATCAAGTACGACCCTCTTGAAACCCTGAAGTGCCAACAATTCGGCTTGGATGAATGAGGTCTCCAAATCACCTGAAACTCTCGAGGATGATAGATCGGGCAGCCACAAGCCCCTAGGAGAAGTTTCAAGGTCAGATTTGAGGTAGAGCCTCCTAGATCTAAGAATCTCTGAATCACCAAGATGACCTCCTTCCTTCAAAGCCGTCCCAACCTGTAGATAATAACTTGGCCGTAGTAACTCCTCAAGAAAACCTCCAAACTGATGGGCAAGGTCCTGCAAGCAAAACCCAAATGCTAGAATCTCCAAAAGCTCTGTCAAATAGTTGGATTGAACTGTTCCTCAAACAATGGTGCGCCCCTGCTGGAAAACCCCAACTGGAATGACCCTGCTGCTCTCCTGAATAGATGATGAGTGTAGAATGGTGTGGGTGGAGTATTTCATCCCCGAGACCACGCTTGGAACAAGGTGAGTGGAATCTTTCACCACTGAGTTGTTCTCTAGGGTTTGTAATCTCAAAACCCTCAAATCTGTGTGCTCAAGAGCTCAACAAGCAAAATACCAAATATCCAAGATGAATGAAAGGTGCGCCCTAGCCTTTCTTTTATACCTCCATTTTGTTTTCTTGTTGAGTTAGTTTAACCCCTAGGTTCAACATTGAGTTACTTTTTGCCCTTTTTCCCTTTTTCCTAAGTCAACTTCAAATTATAACATTAGTTTGGTTGACTTTCCCCATGCTGTGTGAGACTATGGTTTAGTGGGGATGTCTAGACCACTAAGTCTTCCCAGACCTCTTCATCAAGAGGTGGGGGACATTACATTGTCTAGGAAATCCAATGTATTTTTCTTAGTAGCCCTCAAACAAAACAAAACACCTTGCTCATTTTTAATCTTTAATAAAATGATTCTGAGTGTTTCTATTAGGCATGTCAGTCAAATAAGTGATTGACAAGTATGTTAAATGATAAATCACATTAATTGATAAGACAAGGTATCAGATACATGTATATATGCACAAGTTCTTGAAATATAGTATTTTTTTTGGCAACTATGAACCCTAGAATGGTTTTATCCAACAGAGAATGGGGTTTATTTTTTCCCAAAGATTCTCCACCAAATTGACATTAAAAACATGTACATGCATGTTGAAGAACAAGGACCTCAAAAAGTCAAGTATGATCATGTACAATGTTAAAGGAAGAGAATTTCAGGATTTAACTTTTGTATTCTAATTTTATGCTCTGTAAAGAAGCTTGAACATAGTATCGTGGCATGCCAGTGGAATGATATGCACCTTTGATTATGCTGATCTATCTTATACTAGGACAAAAATAATTCTCTTGACAGCTGTTGGGGTATGTTATTAAGCCAATACACAATAAGGCATGGAAAACTTGCATACACACAATGTACACCAAATATACATGTGGAGCTTAACTCCCAAAGGTATTATTAATGACAAGTTACATAGTGATTCCTTATACATTAGGAAAAGAAATCGGAAATAACCCAAGTACAATAATTTTTTTATATTCAATTGCTTCTTGTCCATAGGATTTATGCTTGGCTTAACTTGTGAGGTAATTCTTCGATAAGTGGTTGTGATGGGGTGATATATTCTGTCAAATTCATCCATAGATCGCACCTAGCTCCCATCCACTTGAGATGGTTCTTTGCCGAGATGGCTTGGTCCACAAGGGGCCTCAACCCACGAGTTGCAAGCAATAAGCACATTGATATGCCTTCACCACCCAAGCCAACCCCCGTTGACCATCCAAGTACAATAATCATAAGCCAATGTGTACTTTAATGAATCTATTGACCTTTATAAATCTATTCTCACTCACTGCTCATGTAGGTCTACTATGCTGGAATCTCTGATCAAACAGTAGTTAATGCAAAACAGAAATTTCACCTCTATCCTAGAGGTTTCCCGAAACTTAACCTTGTGAATTTTCAGCCTTTGGGCTGTTATGAAATATAATTAAAACAGCAGTGGCAGCGGACAATATTTCAATCCTTAAAAAACCCAAACATCTAGGCAATCCAAGAAAAAAGATACCAAAGTGATCCGATAAGTTTCAACCTTTTATGGAAATTTTTTCATGCATAAACCAGATCCGAGAACACTCAATAACAGCTGTAAATACAACAACAAAACAACCCTTACCTTCAACTACAATGTTAAATCACTTAACATAATCATCCTCAATTTATGTTAAATTAGCAAGACATATATAGCTGGAAATTACAAACCATGAAGAACATATATGGCTGATAATCAAGTTTGAAATTTATACAAATATTGGACAACTGAAAACAAGCCATCACCAATGTGCCAATCCATCACGAACCATCTCCCATATGCAAATCCATCATGGACCATCTAGGGTCTGATCATACACCATGTATCCCAAATCTCATGAAGCACCCCCAAACATGGTGTAAACACTTTTGGAGTAACTTGAAAGCTAACATACTACTGCAGTGACCTACTATTTACATAGACATGTGACACTTTATATATCACCATTAGGGTGATAACATAGTCCTCCCATTCAAAATTTTTTGTCCTCAAAGCTTTGTAGTCAAGGGTTTTACATATGATGAAACCGAGTAATAGGATTTCCTCAAATTTTTGCTCTCTTATTACCATTGTTGGTGATCCATCGATCCATATTTGATTCTTGCTGACATTGATCCTTGATAGTTGGATGTCGCATAATTTTTTTCCTTTGATTCCAGGCATTGTTGTAATTTCTCCAATTTGTTAAAGTTGTTCGTCTATTATAATATCTTGTCACATAATGGTTTGTCAATGCGATATTCCATGATTGTTACTGATTTTGCCATGTTCTTCCTTGGAATTATCGATGTGCATCTCCTTTTTTTTCTTCAACCTATCTTGTTAATGTGGATGTTGGTACGTTTGAATTGTTGTAGGCTTTTCTTTATTGTCTTCCAACTTATCTTCAATCTTGTCTCTTTGTTTGTTATCTCACTTTGACTTCTTTGCTTGTTCTTTATTCACATTTATTTTGAAGAGAATATCAGTGAACATTTTCTTTTGGTCTTCTATTTTGTTTTTTCCTGCTTAAGGAGGATATCAACTTCCTCAATTATCTTTTGATGACTTTCTTGTAACTTTTAGTCCTCCTTTTGAAGCTGATGGGCGATGCTATTCATCAGTTTCTTTTTTCCTTCTTCATTTCTTCCTTGCAATTTTTTATTTGACCTTATTTAGGGTTTTTTCAACCTTCTTGCACATTTCCTCTTCAACTTTTTTACTTGTCTCTTCATTTATGATCTTCAGTTCGGCACGAGTTTGATGATGTTCCTTCTCTTCTTTTAATCTTTTAACCTCTTTAAGTAGTGTATGACTGTGGTTTTGTAATCTGTAAATTTCTTCACTTTTTATTGCAAATTCTTCGATTGAATCATCTTGGTCCTTATTCAATTCGCTCGCCTTTCCTTCTTTTAAGAGTACAACCTCCTTAGTTAGCACTTGATTAAGGGCCTGCAACTTGGAGAACTGATCATTTTTCTCTTCTTTTCCCCTTAACTTCTTCTTTTGCTTTCTTCAATTCATGCTCTATTTTTGCATATTTCCCTCATGTTCAACGCAAAGGGTATCCTTATCCTCTGGGTTTGTTTCCTTAATCCATCTATTTGAGAAGACTTTTTCAAATTATTCCAAAGTGTAATTTATGTTCAATGACTTTGCATCAAGACGATACCACCAACAGTGAGCTTCATCTTTAATATATAAAACCTATATCATTCGAATTTTCCTTTATAATATTCAACCATTCCCTAGGTTTAATACCGTTTTTATCTCCACTGAAATGTGATATTTCCATTGGTTTTGGACTCAAGAAATTAGAGATTTTTCAGTACCCGTAACTTCCAAATCCATTATATTTAGAACGGTTATCCAAATATGCCCCAACTTTTATGTAGACATTCTTCTCTATTTTGTCTTTCAAATGCCTTTTGAATCACCCGATTTGGGCATACCAATAAAAAAGTATGACAGTTTGAAGTTGACTTATTTTTTAACTTTCTATGGGGACTGCTCTGCAAGCTGACATTGCGCCTGCTGTATCTCTGAGATTTCTGCTCCAACTTCGCTGAAATTTTGACCGGCAATAGCCTGGAATTTCTGCTCCTAAGTGCTACTGATCTAACTCAATTTGGATTTTCCAAGAGAAATTTATGGGTGATTTGCTAAACCCTACTGTTTCTAGCTCTTCTTGGGAACGTGCGTGAGATTGTACAGACAACATCTCTGTCAATTTCGCCCTAACAGCTCTGATGTTTGGAGTTGTGACACCCTCTGTTCTCAGATATCAGAAGCTGCTAATCTCACTACAATTGGACCTCAGAATCTTCCAATACGTGTGTCTTAGTGAACCCACCCTACCAGTTTTTGCAAGATTTCAGGATTGGGTAGAAAACCTAACTTGTATGGACTGGTCACTGTACCTCCTATATTCCCACACCTTTTCTGCTCAAATTTCAACCAAAAATAGTCAAAGAGGTTTTCTTTCCAACATTCCCAAGTCTTACTCAATTGGTGTTCCCTATCAAAAGTTAAAGCTCTGACAGTGAGATGTACTCCTTGGAGTTTCTCAACTGAGAATCTTCTGCTCTGACGCCATAACCCAATACACAATAAAAGCATGATAAAGTTGCATACACACAATGTACACCAAATATGCACATAGGGCACGGCTCCTAAAAATATTACTAAAGATGAGTTACACAATAACTCCTTATAGATTAGGAGAAGGAATCCAATAGTCCAAGTATATGCAAGTACAATAATCATAAGCCAATGTGTACAATAATGACTCTATTGACCTCTAAATATACTTATTGCAACCCTAGTTGCACGGGAACAGCTTCCTGCCTATGGGAAACTTGTTCATGATGTTCAGGCATTTCTGGGAGCTTTGGAACTAGAATGAAACGTCCCCAAATCTGTGGGAACTGTTCTAGGAGCACAGGGAGTGATTTTGGAACGTTTCAGCTGCAAAATAGCTGCTCCTGATACTCCTTCGTATACGTTTCCTGTATTTGGGAGCACACGAAGGCTCTTAGAGCATGAGGAACAGGTGAATTGTTGTAGGTAGGCCACAGGAGAGTTGAGACAATGTTGAACATTGGCTTCGATGTGGTAATGTTGAACCCCATGTGAATTCACCAAAGCATGGGTGCATATAATTCACCAAGGCAAGGATAACATACGATTTTGTTGGATATGATTTTGTAACTTGCTCAAGGTTTTCTCATGGCAGATTTAGTGGGTAGGGAACGAGAGCTGGTCATTAGAGATTTGGCGCAGCTTAACAGAATGTAACACCATCTGTTAATCCGATAATTGGTTGATGAATGTGAACTGTGACCACGAATGAATGGCTGAGATGGGTGGCATCGACTTTATGGGATGCAGAAAGTTATCTCAGTAGAGCTCAAGCAACGGTTGGAATGGATGCTAGAATATTGGACGAGGTCGAAACTTGAGGAGTTGCAGGTTTAATGGCGGGTTTTAGTTTTAGGCTACCTGATGACGGGCGTTAGTTTCCACAGAAGATCTTAGGGGTATACTAAACTGATGCTCATCAGACTGGTGTTCAGAGGTTAGGGGTATACTAAACTGATGCTCATCAGACTGGTGTTCAGAGGTTAGGGGTATGCTAAACTGATGCTCATCAGACTAGTGTTTAGGGGTGGCTCGAGCTGGTAGTTACAATTTTACTGTAGTTGTTTTTTTTCTTGTCCTAGCTCCTTTTGGCCAGGTGGGGCCTCTTTTCTACTATTTGTTAGTTAGACTTTTGCTTATCCATTGAAGACTCTGCCATTTTTAGCCTTTTCCGTTACAGTGACTCTTAATGGCGCAAGTCACTATGAAGTGACCGGCCTGCATCCATCGCACTCCAGCCATTAATCCATGTGTTATTACAAACCTCCTATGTCTGTGGGTCAGGGCAAACTACCTACAGTGGTTGCTTACTGAACTCCTAGGTGGTAGGTGAACACTGGATAGTGGAAGCTTCTAATGGATCATGAGGTCAATGCACTCATGGGTGTGGCTGACGAGGTGGTTTGGAACAAAGCGGGTTTATTCTCCTCGATGGATGAGCTAAGTGGGGGTACAAGCATTAAGCCTCCAGCTGTGCCTTGCATTAAACTACCTCCCGTGACTTTAGCAGAGTTCCCTACGCAACTTAACTCTCGCTTGGAGCATAACCACCACATTAGTTGGGCTCCTGAGTCGATTACAAATGAAGGTCTGTTCACTGGTCTGTTACCTGGTGTGAAGGCAGGTAGGAACTGCACTGAGCTTAGAGGATAGTTTACTGGAGTGAAGGCGGGTTAGACTTTTCCAGAGGTTAGAACGGACCCTTTTGGGAGGCCGTCACTGAACCACAGGGGGGGGGAGTTTCCTGAGAGAGCAGGGTTTTACTGGGCGCAGTGAAAAAGTGTGGAAAGCCAAAAAGACGAAGAGAAGGATGGTTATGGGAGCGAATGTAGGGCTTGAGGAGTCTTGCAACTTAACGCTTTGTGCCTTGATAGGGAGACTATCATATCGCTCCATGTGTAATCAACCTATCTCTCACTGGATGCAGAGTACTTGGGTTCCGTTGCTGGGGTATTCTCCAGAACTTCTGTCTTTGCCGAGAGGCTGGTATGGATTTATTTTTAGAAACCTGGAAGACTCTCTTTTAGTCTTAGAGAAGTTTTGGGTTTATGAGGGTAGCAGTCTGATGCTAAAACGTTGGTGAGTTTGCTTTGACCCTGTTTCGGAGTATTTTAGCTTTCGCCATCTATGGGTACTCTTACCAGGCCTACCCCTCCAACGATGGAATGCCAAGGCACTGGAGGCTATTGGCAATGAACTCGACCGTTTCATCAAGGTGGATGAACTTTCCCTACAGTCGCCTGATAAACGTATGGCGTATGGCAAAGGTTTTGGTTGAAATTGATATACACGCTGGCCTTCTGGAGTCTCTTGAAATTGAATGGAGGGGTTTCATCATGAAGATGAGATTGGACTACTTGGGTATTCCGTTTCGATGCACACTCTGCTGAAGAATTGGGCATTTAAGAAGGGACTGTTAGCACACTATGGAGGACTCGGCCTCAGAGGATACTATGATCGGGAAGACAGATGAGCCTTATTCTCCAGGAGTGGACTCACCGGACTTTGCAAACTACACACCAGCGTTAATGGAGGCCAGTTCAGAACAGTATATAGATTCTTTTGTGGGTAAGCTAAAACTCCACTGTCCTTCTCCTTACTTTTCATTATCGGCTTGGGAACGGGACCATCTGGATAGCTCTTGTATGCCGGACTTGGTAACTTGGGTATTCCGTTTTGGTGCACACTCTGCTGAAGAATTGGGCATTTAAGAAGGGACTGTCAGCATACTATGGAGGACTCGGCCTCAGAGGATACTATGATCAGGAAGACAGATGAGCCTTATTCTCCAGGAGTGGACTCACAGGACTTTGCAGACTACACACCGGCGTCAATGGAGGCTAGTTCAGAACAGTATAAAGATTCTTTTGTGGGTAAGCTAAAACTCCACTGTCCTTCTCCTTATTTTTCATTATTGGCTCGGGAACGGGACCATCTGGATAGCTCTTGTATGCTGGACTTGGTAACTTCACCTGTTGCCCTTCCTGGGAAAGGTTCTGAATCAGAACCAGTAGGTTCAGTGTCCTTAGAAGGTAGGGAAGGGACACTAAACGTTCACTTACCCGTATTGGAGCCAGTGACAAATGGGGAACCTACTTGTTCGCCACTAGAGGGATCTAACATTGTTCCTGGGTTTAGAGAACCAGATTATGGTGATCTATCGCTTGATAGGGTGCTAACTACCCTAGTTCCATCCTACAAAGAGGCCTCTAGTCCCATTCCTCTACCTACTTATCTGGGAAGGGAAGTTACCTGCAGAGTCGAGTCTAGTGGTGATCCTGGGGTGGTAACCAGTGAAGGGGAGGGAACGACTTTAGAGTTAGAACGAAATAAGTATCTCCTAGTAGAAGAGGAACTGTGGCGTCAGAGGAGCAAGGCAATATGGATCAAAAGTGGTGACAAGAATACAATTTTTTTTCATCAGTTTTCAAGTCACAGAAGGAACATCAAGCACATTTGGGAGATCAAGGACGAAAACGGTACGGTTCACACAGGTTAGGAGGCTCTGAAGAAGGAAGCTACCATATTTTTCAATAACTTCTTTGAGGACACAGGACAAAACACCAGTGAGGATCAGGTTGCTACAATAAGGCTCTACCCTCGCCTAGTCAAAGAAGAGGATGTTTTTTCTCTTGAAAAGCCTTGTAGTAGAGAGGAAATTCTTGAGGTTCTAAAAGGTTTTGCAAAGGACAAGAGTCTAGGGCCCAACGGGTGCACGGTTGAATTTTTCATTTAGTTCTTCGATTTGGTCATGTAGGATTTGCTGGAAGCAGTTAAAGAATCCAGGAAACGAGCTAAGGTTATCAGATCCCTCAATTCGACTTTCCTAGCATTAATTACGAAAGTCAATAAACCCACCTCCTTTGGCGATTTTAGACCGATCGCGCTGTGCAATTTGTGTTACAAAATTATTGCAAAACTCATTGCGATAAGTATCAGACCTATTCTCTCCCGATCTTTATCTGATGAACAACTGGGGTTCCTAAAAGGAAGATAGATTCTAGATGCAATTAGCACAGCCCAGGAGTGTTTACACAGTATAAAGATAAAATAGTTACAAGCTTTGATTTTGAAGCTAGATTTAAAAAAAGCTTATGACTGCATACATTGGGATTTCTTACGTTTAACACTTTTACAATTGGGTTTTGGACTTTCTACTACCAACTGGATTGAGCTGTGTGAACACTGCTACATATGCTATTATGATAAATGGGGAGTCTACTGATTTCTTTCAGAGCGACAGAGGCCTAAGACAAGGCTGTCCACTTTCGCCTCTATTGTTCATTCTAGTGATGGAAGGACTCAACTTATCTCTAAAAAAAGGCCAGGCTGAAGGGAAGTTGACCGGGATAAAGGTGTCCAGATTAATTAAGATTCTCCACCTTCTCTTCGTGGATGATGTCCTCATAATGACAAAGGCTTTGATTGAAGAGTGGAAGGTGATTGAAAATATACTTTTTGTTTTTTTGTGGAGCGATGGGCCTGTTGATAAATCTTCAAAAATCTACTTTTCACTATTATGGGGTACAACAAGAGGTTTTAGAATCCATCAAGGATATCTACCATTATAACTTTATTGAACTTTCTGAAGGTTT